>RJWJ010018409.1:0-31642 GCA_004363605.1 Indri indri | reverse complement strand
AATAAATGTTGGCGAGTACATGTGGTGCTTGTTTTTCCATTCTTGGGATACTTCACTTAGTAGAATGCATTCCAGCTCTATCCAGGAGTATACAAGAGGTGCTATATCACCATTGTTTCTTAAAGCTGAATAGTACTCCATGCTATACATATACCACATTTTATTAATCCACTCATGTATTGATGGACACTTGGGTTGTTTCCACATCTTTGCAACTGTGAATTGTGCTGCTGTAAACATTTGGGTGCAGGTGTCTTTCTTATAGAGTATCATTTGTTCTTTTGGGTAGATGCCCAGTAATGGGATTGCTGGATCAAGTGGTACTTCTACTTGTATCTCTTTAAGGTATCTCCATATTGCTTTCCACAGTGGTTGCACTAGTTGACAGTCCCACCAGCAGTGTATGAGTGTTCCTATCTCTCCGCATCTGTGCCAACATTTATTGTTTTAGGACTTTTTGATAAAGGCCAGTCTCACTGGAGATAAGTGATATCTCATTGTGGTTTTGATTTGCATTTCCCTGATGATTAGAGATGTTGAGCATTTTTTCATATGTTTTTTGGCCATTATTCTGTCTTCTTTCAAAGTTTCTGTTCATGTCCTTTGCCCACTTTTTGATAGAGTTGTTTGATTTTTGTTGGTTGATTTTCCTGAGTTCTAAGTAGATTCTAGTTATCAGCCCTTTATCAGATTTGTAGCATGCAAAAATTTTCTCCCATTCTGTAGGTTGTCTGTTTGCTCTTGTGACAGTTTCTTTGTCTGTACAGAAGCTTTTTAATTTGATCAGGTCCCATTTATTTATTTTGGTTGTTGCTGTGATTGCCTTTAGGGTCTTCTTCATAAATTTTTTGCCTAGGCCAATGTCTAGAAGAGTATTTCCAACATCTTCCTCTAGAATTCTAATAGTTTCACTCCTTAGGTTTAAGTCTGTTACCCAGCGTGAGTTGATTTTTGTGAGAGGTGAAAGGTGTGGATCCTGATTCAGTCTTCTACATGTGGCTATCCAGTTTTCCCAGCACCATTTATTGAATAAGGATTCTTTTCCCCAGTGTATGTTTTTGTCTGCTTTGTCAAAGATTAGATGGCTATATGAGGATGGTTTCATATCTGAGTTCTCAGTTCTGTTCCACTGGTCAATGGCTCTATTTTTGTGCCAATACCAAGCTGTTTTGATTACTACAGCCTTATAATAAAGTTTGAAGTCTGGTAAGTTGATACCTCCCATTTTGTTTTTATTCCCTAGAATTGTTTTTGCTGTGCGGGGTCTTCTCTGGGTCCATACAAAGCATAGAATTAATTTTTCTACATCTGTGAAGAATGAAGTTGGTATTTTAATAGGGATTGCATTGAATCTGTAGATCACTTTGTGTAGTACAGACATCTTAACAATGTTTATTCTGCCAACCCACGAGCATGGTATGGCTTTCCACCTGTTTACGTCCTCTGCTATTTCCTTCCTCAATGTTTCATAGTTCTCCCTGTAGAGGTCTTTTACCTCCTTAGTGAAATATATTCCTAGGTACTTTATTTTCTTTGTTGCTGTTGTGAAGGGAATTGAGTCTTTGATTTGGTTCTCGGTATGACTGCTATTGGCATATATGAAAGCCTCTGATTTGTGTGTATTGATTTTATATCCTGAGACTTTACTGAATTCATTTATCAATTCCAGGAGCCCTCATTGTGGTTTTAATTTGAATTTCTCTGGTGACTAATGATGTTGAGCATTTTTTCATATACATGTTGCCCATTTGTATATCTTCTTTTGAGAAATGGCTATTCAGATCCTTTGCCCATTTTTTAATCAGATTATTTGGTGTTTTTTGCTATTGAGTTTTTTGAGCTCCTTATATATTCTGGTTATTAATCCCTGATCAGATGGGTAGTTTGCAAATATATGACAACACTAAACAGGATTGACAGACAGTAGGGAGGTGACACAGGCACTGCCTTAGCTGTTCCCCAGTACTTAGTGTTGTCACCTCCCCACTGTCTGTAGAAAAATTGTCTTCCATGAAACTTAGGAACTGGGGTGAAGGGCGTGGGGGAGTGTTGGCCAGCAGGAGGTGAGTGTCAGTCAAGCAAGCAAAGCTTCATCGGTATTTACAGCTGCTCCCCATCACTCTCATCACTGCCTGAGGTCCACCTCCTCCCCATCCCCAAATCCATGGAAAAATTGTCTTCCATGACACTGGTCCCTGGTACCAAAAAGGTTGGGAACCACTGTTCTACCAGATGTATTGGAGCTCCTTTATATGTTATTTTTCCTTTCTTTCTTTTGGCTTTCCTTAGAACCCTTTCTGTATCTGTGATCTTTGGGAGCTTGATTATTAAATGTCTTGCATAGTCTTGTTTGGGTTAAATCTGTTTTGTGTTCCATGACCCTCTTGTACCCAAATACTGATATCTTTTTCTAGGTCCTCAAAGTTGTTTGTTATTAATTTTTTTTAATAAACTTTCTATACCAGTCTTGCTCTACCTCCTCTTTAAGGCCAATAATGCTTAGATTTGCCCTTTTGAGGCCATTTTCTAGATCTTGTAGGCATGCTTCATTTTTCTCTTCTTACTTTGTATTTTCAAATAAGCTGTCTTCATGGTCACTGATTCTTTCTTCTGTTTGGTCAATCTGCTTTTGAGAGACTCTGATGCATTTCTCATTTTGTCAATTGAATTCTTAAGTTCTGGAATTTCTGCTCATTTTTAAAAAATTATTTCAATCTCTTTGTTAAATTCGTCTCATAGGCTTGTAAATTCCTCCTCTGTGTTGTCCTGAAGTTCATTGAGTTTCTTCAGGGCAGCGGTTTTGAATTCTTTCAAAGTTCACATCTCTCCATCACTCCAGGATTGGTCACTGTACCTTATTTATTAATAGCTTGTTTGGTGAGATCATATTTTCCTGGATGTTCTTGATGCTTTTGTATATTTGTTGATATCTGGGGATTGAAGAGCTAGGTATTTATTTTAATCTTCACAGTCTGAGCTCATTTAAACCCATCCTTTTTGAGAAGGCTTTCCAAGTATTCAAAGGGAATTGACTGTTGTGATCAAAGTCTTTGGTTACTCAGCCATATCAGCACTAGGGATGCTGCCAGGACTGGGTCCTTCCCTTTAGGGAAGCATGTTTCCTTCTGGCCCAGGTTGGGTCCAGAAAGGCTGTGCAGGAATGAAGGCCTACAACCGAGGTGCTTCAGGAGTCTGCTGAATGGGCTTGGTACTTTATTTTACTGTGGCTGAGCTGGTACCTAAGTTGCAAAACAAAGTCCTCTGAACTCTCCCCTTTCCTTTTTCCAAGTCGAAGAAGACTCTTCCTGAGCCACACTGCCTGTAATTGAGGTGGGAGCTGACACAGGCACTGGCTTAGCTGCCATTGCTGGTGTCTCACCAGATCACATGCAACCCAAGTCCACTGGCTCCAAACCAGCACAGCCACAGGAATTGCCCAAGGACTTCAGCCTTTGTGGCCCAACTGCCTTATGAGTTTAGTCCAGGCCCCAGGCTGCTTTTTGTCAGTTGGTGGTAGGGCTAGCCAGAAATCAGATTTCTG
This sequence comes from Indri indri, assembly GCA_004363605.1. NCBI lineage: Eukaryota > Metazoa > Chordata > Mammalia > Primates > Indriidae > Indri > Indri indri. The sequence goes on along the minus strand of RJWJ010018409.1, from coordinate 28,101 downwards.
GCTGGGCTGGTCTAAATGCTCCCTCCATGGGCACCAGCAGAATTCTGCCCTATGCTGTGTTCCCCTGTGCCAGGGCAGCCTTGAGTTTCAATGTAAAGTCCCACAATCATTTCACTCTTCCTCCCCCTGCACACACAGATTCTCTCTCCACTCATGGTGCTGGTGTGGCATTGCCAAGGGCTGGGGGAGGGGTGGCACAGACAGTGCAAGATTGTCTTTTCTGCCCTTTTCAGTGCCTCTCTCCTTGATACAGTGGTAAAACCAGGGAATATGATCGCTCACCTGATTTTTAGTTCTTCCGAAGGTGCTTGCTTGTGTGGATAGTTGTTGAATTTGGTGTTCATGTGGAGAAATGATCGCTAGAGGTTTCTATTTGTCCATCTTGCTGCTCTACCCTCTTTGTGAGCAAGGATCTTGAGATTAGAAGATTATCCTGGGTTATCTGAGGGGCTCTAAATGCTATCACAGGCATCCTTATGAGGGGGAGACAGAGGGAGATTACACAGGCAGAAGAGGAAGAGGCAATGTGATTATGGAAGCAGAGATTGGAATGATGTAGCCACAAGTCAAGGAGTGCTGAAGCCTACAAAAGCTGGAAGAGACAAGGAATGGATTCTCTCCTCGAACCCTGTGGAGTGAGCATGGCCCTGCTGGTACCTTAATTTCAGCCCAGGGATACTGATTCCCAACTTCCGGCCTCCAGAACAATAAGAGAATAAATTTCTGTTGTTTTAAGGCACTAAGTGAGTGGTAATTTGTTAGAGCAGCTGCAGGAAACTAACACAATTACAAAGAAGACTAAAGGGAAGGAGGCCAACCAAGGCAGAAAAACATGTCAAGAAATAAAGATTTCTTCACTGTTTAGAAAAGTTCCTTGAAAGAGTTGTCTGTGCTCATTGTTACCTTTGTCTTTTATTGTCTCAAGGCTACTTCTTGTCATTCAGGTCTCAGCTTAACTGTCAGGGAGAACTTCTCTGACCACCCTATCTAAAGCAGCCACTGAGATCTGATTTTCTACATTCCATCCATAATATTTTCTTGTATACCTACTAACTTGCTTCAGCAGTGCAAGGCCCTCTTCTGTCTCGTTACTTGCTGAATCCCCATCAATGTTTGTCTGACAAATGGTAGGTATGAAATATATATTTTTAAATGAATATAGGAACAAGTAAATGAACACTGGTTTGTTTTGTTCATACCTCTGTTCTAGCAACTCTCACACAGTAAGATAGTTAGGGGCATGTGTGTGTGTGTGCGTGTGTGTGTGTTTGTGTGTGCGTACCCCCATGTAGCCTGATCACTTCGGAGCTTCTAAGAGTAAGGTCTGCAGCTTACTCATTATTTACTTCTGGGTACCTAATAGAGTGTCTGTAACTCATCCTCCATTGAACTTTGAATTGAATGATTTAACTTGAATCTCTAATCTTTCCTTTCTCCTCATCTTAAAACTGAGTGCCTTAAATTCATTAGTCGGTCTTTTCTGAAATTGTCCATAATATTCAAACACTAAACAAAAATGACCATTTTATAATATTTTGAAGATAGAAATTTACATTTATACTTAAACTTTTTCAGAATTTTAATTGCATTAATAATATAATATATGAAACTATCCTCCTTAAAAATATTAGGATCATGCAGTTAAAGCTGAGTTCCTTGTGATCAGCTTCCAATCCTGGTTTTCCCTCACCTCCCCAGAAATAGCCCTCGTTATAACTTTAGTATATATCCTTCCAGACTTCTTTTTTTGTACTTTTATATAAAGTCCATGTACTCATAGGAAAAACACTACCTTTTTGAGGGAGTGTTTTTTACGTAAATGGTGTTACGTTACATATGGATATGCAATGGTTAGAAATTTCTTTCTTCAGCTTTTTGAGATCTAATAATGTTGATATGAATAGGTCTAGGACATCCCTTTCACCTTCTGTATAGCACTGTATGGAATGTGGCACATTTGTCCTTGGATGGATATTTAGGTTGTTTCCATTATTTTGCTATTGCAAACAGTGCTGCAATAAACATCCTTGTACATGTCTCCTTGGGCCCCTTGCAAGAGTTTCTATAGGTTACATTCCCAGGATTATTCTTGGTAGGCTTGGAGATACATAGCCACCAAACATGGCGGTACCAGTGGCCTTCCTCCTGAGCCTTTCCTATTTCCCCAGTACTTAGCATTGTCAGAATTTTTAACTTTGTCTGATATGATAGGTGTGAAAAGAAATACCATTGTTTTAATTCTATTCTCCAAATACTATTGAGGTTGAACACTTTTCATGTTTATTAGTCACTTACATTTCCTGTCAATTCATTTCCTTTGCTTATTGGGTTGTTTCTGTTTCTTACAATTCAATCTTTGGCCTATTATATTTGTTGCAAGTATTTTCTTCATGTATCTACTTATTTTTTTAAACATTTTCAGGGTACTTTTGAAAGAACTTTTAAATATTTGTGTGGTCAAATACATCAATATTTTTCTTTTATGACTTCTGCTTTTTGCATTTCTAAGGAAGGGTTTTCCCCACCTACAGTATCATGGAAATGTTTGCCTATATTTTCTTCTAGTAATTTCAAAGTGGGTTTTTTAAATCTTCGGGCTATAATCTAATGCTTTTTTTTTTTTTTTTTTTTTTTTTTTTTTTTTGAGACAGAGTCTCACTCTGTTGCCAAGGCTAGAATGCAGTGGCATCATCATAGCTCACTGCAACCTCAGACTTCTGGGCTCGAATGATCCTTGAATCAGCCTCCTGCGTAGCTGGGACTACAGGCACATGCCACCATGCCTGGCTAATTTTTCTACTTTTTTGTAAAGACAGGGATCTCATTCTTGCTCAGGCTGGTCTTGAATTCCTGACCTTCAAGCAATCCTCCCACCTCAGCCTCCTAGAGTACTAGGATTACAGGCATGAGCCACTGCTTCTGTCCTGCAATGATTTTTGTGTGTAGTATGAAATAGGGGCCAAAACTTACTTTTTCTCATATGCTTAGACAACACTATCAAATATTTTATTTTTTCCCCACTAATTTGAAGTGCCACCTTTAACATATGTCAGCATTTCATAACTTTCTGGCTCTATTTCTGAATTTTATTCTATGAATTTTGTCCTGTTCTATTCTTACCCTAATAACCTACTGTTTAATAACTATGGCTTTATAATATGTCTTAATATTCAGTAAGGAATTTTGCCTACTCTGTGTTCTTCTTTCTTAAGATTTTGTTTAGTCATTATTCCTCCATATTTACTCTTTTAGAATCAGTTTATTTCATTACACACAAAATACTATTGAGATTTTTGATGGGTATTTAAAATAAATGTGAAAAACATAAGACTATATATTATTTATTCCTAAAGCTTTCAGGATGTATTATTTTGTATTCCTTATGTATTATTCCTATTAGATAAGGAGTAGGGTAGATCCAAACTATTGTGGGACCTAAAGTCTAAACAATTTGGAGGCCTCTTTAGGGATAATTATGAAAAATAATGAATGCAATAGTAGATGCTGTGCTTGGAGAGGCCTGTGCTAGGGAGGTAGCTCTAGCTTTAATAGCTTCATGGTAAACCCACTTCAGATAAGCAGTCTCACTTACAGAAAGTCCTGGCAAATTGTACTTTCACTCCCACTAGAGTAAATCACTAGTTCATAACTTCTAAGTCACTTAGGTGGTGTAAGCCATAAAATAACAATTAAATTTTCAGCCTCAGTCATATTTTCAGTTGTATGTTACCTAATACCACTGCCTCTGCTTTCCCTGGGATAGCATCTCACATTTGAGGATCTCAGGGTACATTATGAACAGTAACTAATTAAAGCTCACAAAACCCCAGAGACATGGGAAAGAGAAATATAGCATCACCTCGCCCAGTTCTGAAATGCAGCCACCTCTAGGGACAAGAATGGCAGCTGCTTAATAATAGACTGCAACACCTCATGACGGTTTAGCCAAGGCAATTAGTCATTGTAGTTGGTAATTGTCTCATGAACATTGGACTGTCAAACAGTTAAATCACCAGGGTTATTAGTTCATCACAAATCTGATCCAATCTTTAACACTTTTTACTTTTTGGTAATCTTGTCCTAATTATAAAAGAAATATGTGCGCAGTGAATGTCTGCGTTTCTTTTAGTTGCATTTTTTAGTTCTTCAAATTTAAAACTTAAAATGGGAAAGAAGTATATTTTTAAAAAAATAAAGTATAACTTAAGAATAGGGAGTTGATATAAATGTTTTCTTCATTCACATGTTTGCCGCTGAGTAAAGCTAATCACTGATAGTAAAAGTCAAAATAGTGGATACTGTTGAGAGGAATATTGACTGGATAGGGAGATGACGGAAGCTGGTGCTGGAGATGTTTTATATATTCATCTAAGTGGTTTTAAACAGGGGTGGACATAGTAGAAATTCACTGAGTTGTACACTTTTCGTATGTGTGTTATATCTCAACAACAAAGTCAGTTAACCTAAAAAGCATGCTACTCTTGTCATCATGAGAATGGTAGAGACCCCACATAGTCTACCTGGAAAACCCGCAGGGTGCAAGACATATTCAGGAGCTGGAGATGTGATACTTTTTATTTTCCTCAAAGCATCTTTCTTCAGAAGAGAGATTCTAAGTGCTTTTCCCTTCTCTTCTCAGGACATTTTCTCTTCATGCCAAAAGAGCTACCTTTTAAATTGAGATGTGATTCACTCTCATTGTACCTTTAACATTTTGCACCTCTCCAATTATGCCCTTTATCCCTCCCTCGGCATCTAATTTTTCTCTTAGAATCTCATTCTGTTTCATCCACCTACACCTTTGCCAGAAGTAAGTATGAGGCATTAGTGATCTGGTAATTTGGGGTCGAGAGGTATCTGCAGGGGCTGTTGCCGTGGCAGACGCTAGAACACCGTGGGAGAGGAGGAAGCAGAGAGGACCCTGGGCTGCCTCTGGCCTTACAGTGTCTGATGCGATGGTTAAAAACAAGACAGCAGAGCAGCAGTATCTCTGGAGCCTTCAGCGGGCCCAGGGTCCCTGCTGTGTCTGTGACAGCACTGCTGAGGCAGGACAGCCACCTGGTAGAGCGTCCCAGGGATGCTCTGAGCTAAGGTGGGAGGGCTGAGGGCAGATGTCCTGGCTGAGAATTCCCCAGCAGTGGGCACTGGTGGAGGCAGGAAACAGAGCAAGCAATGTCCTCTCCCCATCACCCTCCTTCAGCATGGAAAGATTTGAAAAAAGAAAAGGAGGGGAAGGAGGGAGGGAGACATGGAAGAGCAGGAGAAGGAGGAGGAGACAAAATGGGAAATTTTTTTCTACTGTACTTTTTATTACCAGTTAAATACGTGAAGCCTACCCTGATTATTGACTTTCCAGAATATATTAAAACAAGAGTGCTCAACTCCAGTCCTTCTTGCTTAGAAAATAGAAAAGTGAACATCGTGGTCACACCGGCAGACCACAAGTTCACGGTATTTCCGAACAAAGAGCAAGCAGCCCTTGTGCTAAGCCTTGGCATCAGGTGGCACCGATGCGGCTAATTGTGGTCTTTTCCACCTTCTGTCTTAAGATCATTTCAAAGCCTGCCATCCAGGAAGTTGATAATCCATTGTTTCCAAACTTCAAAGGAGGTGGGGGCCACTGTCAAAGGATCCCGCTGCCCAGTGACTGGCAGAGGTCGCATGGCATGGCCTCCTGAAAGCCAGGCCTGGGCCAGACCCACCATGCATTGTTTCACTTCCACAACTCGCCCAGGGGCAGCTGTCTTTTATCTCCATCATGCAGATGAGGGCACAGAGAGGTCGAGGGAAGAACTTGCCCAGGATCCCTGTATCAGTGTCAGCATTGGGTGGGCTGCAGGTACCCTGCTCTTCCCACTTCAAGGTATTGCCCTCTGGAATAAAATTCTTCAGATATGCTGTAGTTTAAAAACACATGACCACATTGACCAATTTCCTGTGGTTCTGCAGGTATTTATCATCTATTTTCTGTTCTTATTCTGTTGTTTCTCTCACAGATGCTAAGCTCAGGAGTGGCAGCCAGAGTTCACAAAAAACAGTCAAGGAGCCACAGGAACCTGTCGCTCCAGAGGCCACAGAAAGCACCCAGGTAAGGGAGAACATTCTCCCATGCCCAGGGAATGGGGATGGGCCTGGGGGCTCCTTGGGCCACCAGGGGTCCCTGTTGCTGGGGTCACTACTGAGATGTTCTAATGCCTGATGCAGAAAAGGTCTCACTAGCACTAAGGTGGGGGAGACCACAGGCTGGGGACAGCAGAGGCCTGTGTGTTGGTAACAGGCAAATCACAGCCTCACTGGAGCTCCAGAATGCAGATCAGAATGTAATATCGGCCCTTCTCTGCCTTTCTCCCTCCCCATCCCTGGACTTCAGAAGGCTGAGGCAGATAAAGCTGCTCATTTAAAGCTCATTGGGAAATGTAGACTTTCTGAAGAAATGTACACAGTATCTGCATACTCAAATGGAGCAGCATTCTCCCTCCTGCCCTGATTGGGCCCTGCAGACTACAGAAATGCCACCATAGCTCTCTGGAGAGTGACTGGGCTTCATTGTCCTTGCCTGGCCTCAGAAGGCACCTTCTCCTGCACCCTCATGCCACCAGTGTGATGCTAATAGAGTGCTGTGTGTGCTGCTGTTACTGCCCTAGCCTAAAAAGGGAGATGTACCCACACCAAGGGTATAGAATCAGCCATGTTATAAACTAGATGGGATTTGGTGGAGGGGCCCAGGAATCCAGCCATCTTTCCATCTCTGCCAACCTCTGACCACTAAATGGATTCACCGTAATATAAAGGTGCCCGTATTTTCTGGGCTCTGGGTCTTCATATACTCCTGTAGGAACTCGGGGTATGTCCCTCGTGTCCTCAAGAGCAAGGATACTCAGGTCCTCTCTTTTCAGAAGACTTCACCAAGAGGGTGCTGCAAGAGTAGGGAAAACAAATTGGCTCACTTCTAGGTTAATGTTGTCAGGCTTGTGCCACATCAGCACTGTGTGTGGCCAGAATCTCAGGGTGTGTTTCACACTGCACAGCTCCTTCAGCCTCTGTTCTGCCGACTCTTCTACCCAGCTGGGCCCAGAACCCCTCCTCTTTCCCAGGATGGGGGCAGTGCAGTACCATTGCTTCCTGGCCTTCAGCCTCCTCCTCTCTTTTTTTCTTCTTTCTTATCTTGAACAAAACAATGTTCCCCTTTACCCATCAACTCATGCAAAGAAAATTCTGGGGATGAAGAAGAAGGAAGGGAGACCTAAGTCTTAGCACTTGGATTAGCCTCCCTGATTTTCATGTTATCTCTGTGGAAAACTGTATTCTGATCCTCTGAACCAAAAAAGGACCCAACCTATAACATTGCAGGTGCTGATCTATTCTCTGCACAGAGTTTGGGTGCTCCTGATGGTCACGCACTCTGCTAGGTGTTGAGGGTACCCAGGAGACTAAAACACAGCCTTAGCCTTCAAGAGGTTATGGGATGGCGGGAGGAAGAGAGATCTCCATTAAGTATGTGCATACTTCTGGGAAACATCCCAGAAGAGGGGACTCAAAGGAGAACCGAACCTTTTAAAGGAGATTGTATGCATGGATTAAATGAGGGAAATGAAGCTGATGAATGGAATTAATAAAACAAAAGTGCAAGGGACGTCTGCTTCTGCTAAGATGAAGTAACAGCAACTAGATTTACTCTCCTGCCTAAAACAACCAAAATGTGGCTAAAATAAATGAAATGGCAGTTTTCAAGATACTGCTCATCGCCGTAACAAAGGACAGTGATGCCTGAGAGATGGGAAACAGGCTAAGTGAATCCTATGACTGCCCCAGCTTCTTACCTTGAGAGAATTTCCAGGCCACAACACAGAGCAAGAGGACCCTGTGTTGTTCTGAGGTGAAGAGACAGATTTTTAAGTTCATGGAGACTAAAGCTACTAAAGTTTGAAGGACAGAGTACCATAAAGGAGAAAGCTGCACAGAGAGAAGCATCATTGATCAGCAGAGGATCACTGTTGAGTATTCCAGTGAGTGCTGATCAGACCATGTATGTGAGGAAACTACGTAAGGTCAGGCTGAGGAAAGAACCTTCCCAGATTAGACTTAACACTGCCTAGTGTTTATACAAGGTTAGGAGGAGTACCTGTTCTCACCGGGCAGACTGGAAAATCTTATGAATCAGAAGACACTGAGAGAGTGCAAAGATGAGTTTTTCTCAATAGTGGGGAATAATTAGCTCTAGAGAGGGCACTGCCAGTTATTTTAACAGATCATTAGAGCAAGAACCAAAAGGAAGAAACTGTCTCTAGAAACTTAACTGAGTCCCAGAACAAAGTTTAAGACTATTTGTAGGAATACAAAATTACCTAGCACCCAAAAAGGTAAAATTCACAATGTGTGGAATCCAGTAAACTTATTAGGTACTCAGAACACTGGGACTATATTAAAATGATGCATAAGATGAAGGTAAATGAATCAATTGAAACAAACCCAGATATGAAAAAATGTTAGAATTAGTGGTTAAAAACATTAAAACAGTCATTATAACTCTACATTCCAAAGGTTAAGGAGTGACAGAAGAAGATATAAAAATGCCCCAAATAAAACTTCGAGAGATTAAAAACTTGAACAGGGGCCGGGCGCGGTGGCTCACGCCTGTAATCCTAGCACTCTGGGAGGCCGAGACGGGCGGATCGTTCTGAGCTCAGGAGTTCGAGACCAGCCTGAGCAAGAGCGAGACCCCGTCTCTACCAAAAACAGAAAGAAATTAATTGGACAGCTAAAGATATATAGAGAAAAAATTAGCCGGGTATGGTGAAAAAATTAGCCGGGCATGGTGGCGCATGTCTGTAGTCCCAGCTACTTGGGAGGCTGAGGCAGTAGGATCGCTTGAGCCCAGGAGTTTGAGGTTGCTGTGAGTTAGGCTGATGCCACGGTACTCTACCCTGGACAACAAAGTGAGACTCTGTCTCAAAAAAAATAAAAAATAAATAAATAAATAAAAACTTCAATACATGAGATGAAAAATGCAGTGGAAGGATTAACCACAAGTTAGACATTGCAGAAGAAAAGATCAGTGAACTTGAAACAAAGATAAGTGAGAATTTTTTTTAAAAAGTCAACAGGAGTTAGAGACTGCCTAAGCAAGAACAAGACTCCATCTCTACTGAAAATAGAAAAATTAGCCAGGCATGGTGGCATGCGCCTATAGTCCCAGCTACTCAGGAGGCTGAGGCAGGAGGATCTCTTGAGCCCAGGAGTCTGAGGTTGCTGTGAGCTATGACGATGCCACTGCTCTCTAGCCCAGGTGACTAGAGCAAGACTCTGTTTCAAAAAAAAAGTAGTCAGTGTCAGTATCATTATCTGTAAGCTTTGTAATAACTTTAAGGACCTAATATATGTGTAATGGAAGTTCATATAAAGAGAGAAAGGTTGAGACAGAAAAAAATATTTGAAGAAATAATGACAAAAAAATTCTAAATTTGATGAAAACAGTAAATTCATAGATACAAGAAGCCCAGCAAAAACAAGAACATCAAGAAAACTAAACCAAAGCCAATCATAATCCAATAGTGACAAGCCAGTGATAAAGAGAAAATCTTAAAAGAAGCCAGGAGTGGGGTTGGGGGAAGTCAAGTTAGGAACAGAGGAATGAAGGAAAAATGATTAAGAATAACAGCAGATTTCTCATTAGAAATAATGCAAGCAAGAAGACAGTTGAATCACATCTTTAAAGAACTGGAAGAAAATAAACTACCACCCTAGAATTTTATACCCAGTAAATATTTTTCATTCAAAAATAAAGGTGAAATAAAGACTTTTGCCTACACACAAAAGGTGGAAGGACATATTAGTAGCACACCTACATTACAAGAAATGTTTAAAGAAAGATTTTTAGGCAGAAGGAAAAATGATACCAGATAGATATCTGGATCTACACAAAGGGATGAAGAGCACTGAAAATAATAACAAAATAGGTAAATGTATAAGATTTTGTCTTTAATATTCATATCTCTTTAAAAGATAATTGACTTCTTAACAATAAAAACAACATAGTGCGGGGTTTATAACATATGTAAAAATAAAACGTATGACAATGATAACACCAAGACTTTGAGGGAGGAAATGTAAGTATACTATTTTAAGGTTCTTATACTATACCTGAAGTGGCATAATGTCATCCGAAGACAGTGTGTGATAACTTAAAGATGTACACTAAAGTTACAAATCACATTCAGAGAGTTATATCTAATAAGCCTACAGAAGAGACTAAATAGCATCATAAAATACACAGTTAAACTAAAAGAAGCCAAAAAGACAGGAAAGAGGGAAAAAAGAACAGATGGGACAAATAGCAAGATGATAGACTTAAATCTAACCATACCAATGACTGCATTAAATGTAAATGGTCTAAATATCCCATTTAAAGAGCATATAAATCCAATCTTAATTTTACAATGTACTGCATTTGCTGGTGCTATTTTTATACAATAAAGCAATAGCTTTGCAGTAAAATACGAGAATTTATAATAAAACAACTTCATTAATCATGAAAAAAACATGCAAACAAAAACACCACTGACCAATTAGACCTAATTAACATCTATAGAATACTACACCCAACAACAGTACAATATGCATTCTTCTCAAGTGCAAATGGTACATTTATCAATATATACCATATTCTAGGCTAAAAACAAGTCTTAATAAATTTAGGATTCAAGTCATCTAAGCTAAGTTCTCTCACAACATGAAGATATTCCAAGAAAATAAAACCAAATCAATATTCCTCATGAACATTAATGGGAAAATTCTGATAAAAATTTTAGCAAACTGAATCAATATACAAAAAGGATAATACATCATGACTAAGTAGGGTTTATTCTGGGAATTCAAGGTTAGTTTAACATAAGAAAATCAATGAATGTAATTTGCCATATTAACAAATGAAAAGAGAAAAACCATGTGTTTATTTTATAAATGCATAAAGGGCATTCAAAAATCCAACATCCATCCCTCATAAAAACTCTTAGAAAACTAGAAATAGAAATTCCTCAATTTAATAAAGGTTATTCTTGGAAAACCTACAGTAAACATTATACCTAATGGTAAAATACTAAATGCTTTACCCCTGAAGTCAGGAACAAGACAAGAATGTCTGCTCTCACCATTTCTATTCAAAATTGTACTGGAGGTTAAGCCAGTACAAAAAGACAAGAAAAGAAATAAAAGGCATCCAGATTGGAGAGGAAGAATTAACATTGTCTTTTATTCACAGACAACATGATTTTCTGTGTAGAAAAATCTGATGGAAACTACAAAACAGCTACTAGAACTAATAAATTATTTAGCAAGTTTGCTAAATATGTACAAAAGCAATATATAAAATTCAGTTGTATCTCCATATAATAGCAATAAACAACCAGAAATTGAAATAAATATTATTTATAATAGTACAAGTATATTAAATACTTATAGGTAAATCCAACAAAAGTTGTTCAAGACCTGTATACTAAAACTACAAAACATTTCTGAGAGAAATTAAAGAAGATTTAAATAAATGGAGGGATGTGTTCATAGGTTAGAAGACTTGATATTGTCCAGATATCAATTCTTCCCAAACTGATTTGTAGATTGAGTAAACTCCCAATCAAAATTTCAGCAGGAATTTTTATAGAAGTTGAATTGATTCCAAAATTCATGTGGAAATGGAAAGAACCTAGAATAGCCTGAACAACTTTGGAAAAAGAACAAAGTTGTAGGACTAAATTTAACTGATTTCAAGACTAATTATTATAAGTTTCTTGTAATGAAGACAGTGTATTATTAGTGTCAAGGCCAAGAAATAGATTAATGAAATAAAATTAAAAAATTCAGAAATAGACTCCACACATATAGACTACTGATTTTTGACAAAAGTACATGGCAATATAGTGAAGAAAGGACAATTGTTTCTATCTGAAACAACCAGATATCCATACATAAATTAAAAAAAAATCCATACCTCATACCATATACAAAAATTAACTGCAAGCGAATGTAAAATAAACTTATAAAACCTCTAGCAGAAAATATAGGGGAAAACCTTTGTGACTTTGGGTTAGGTACGATTTCTTAGATACACAACATCAAAAGTGCAACACACAAAAAAGAACAAGTTGATAAATAAGACGTCATCAAAATTTAAAACTTTTTCCTATTGAAAAATACTGTCGGCTGGGTGCGGTGGCTCACGCCTGTAATCTTAGCATTCTGGGAGGCCGAGGCGGGAGGATCCGTCAAGGTCAGGAGTTCAAGACCAGCCTGAGCAAGAGTGAGACCCTATCTCTACTAAAAATAGAAAGAAATTAGCTGGACAACTAAAAATATATAGAAGAAATTAGCTGGGCATGGTGGCACATGCCTGTAGTCCCAGCTACTCGGGAGACTGAGGAAGAAGGATTGCAGGAGCCCAGGAGTTTGAAGTTGCTGTGAGCTAGCCTGACACCATGGCACTCTAGCCCAGGCAACAGAGCAAAACTTTGTCTCAAAGAAAAATAAAATAAAATAAAATAAAATACATAAAAAGAAAAATACTGTCAAGAATATGAAAAGACAAGCCACAGACTGGAAGTAAATAATTGCAAATCATATATCTGACAAAGGACTTGTTTCCAGAGTATGTTTTTTAAAATTCTCAAAGTACAATAATACAAAATAAATAACCTAATAAAAAAATGGGCAAAAGACTTGAACAGACACTTTCCAAAAGATGTCATACAATATGAAACGACACTTAACCTCATTAGTAATTAGGGAAATGCAAGTTAAAATCACAACCAGATACAACTGTACGTCTATTAGAATGACCAAAACTAAAAAGATTAAGCATTGCAAATGGTGGTGAGGATGTAGAAGAAATGTGGTACATTTATTCCATGATTCCATGAAATACTCAGCAACAAAAAGAAATAAACTATTGACACATGCAACAACACAGATTTCAAACTAAATATTCTGGGTAAAAGAAGGCAGATTCCACCCCCCACAAAAGAATAAATACTGTGTGATTTTGTTTATCTAAAATTCCAGAAAATGCAAACTAATCTGTAGTGACAAACATCATATCGGTGTTGGCCTGTGGTCAGCAGAGCAGCAAAGGGTGGGAGGGAGAGGCGCATAGAAGCAGAAGCTTGGGGGAGTGATGGATATGGTTGTTATTTTGATTATGGTGATGTTTTTACGGGTGCAAACATAAGTCAAAACTTTTCAAAAGGTATACTTTAAGTATATGTAGTTTATTGTATGTCAATTCTACCTCATTTAAAAAAAAACCTCAGTGCAGCTTTCAAGAATAGAAAAATAATAATAAGGAAGTAATAACTAATATCTACAGGGAGTTAGAAGGTGCCTACACTGTGCTAAGCATCTGTCTATGTGTCAATCTATCCTTATTTTACCCTCATAACAACCTTATGAAATAGATAAAGTAGATACTCTTCTCATCCCATTTTCACTGACGAGGACTCTGGGGCTACATAACTTTCCCAATGCCACATAGCCCACAACAGTGGAGCCAGGATCTGAGCCCCAGGAGCTCGCTCAGAGCTCAGGCTCTACACCACTGTAGGTGTCAATTAATTTTTGTGTCTTCTTGTTGTCATTTGCAGGAAAAAATCATAGGAGAAGCTGCATTTGAGGAACCTTTACCAGCCGTCCAAAGTGGAACTATTATTGAAACAGAGGTAGGGCTTGAGCAGGGCCTTTGCATGCCTGCTGGCCGCCCTATAAGCTTCACTCCTTTCCACCTCCGAGTCCTCATGTGCCCTTTCCTCCTCCAGGACCCTCTGTCTCTCTCTACCAGTTCACGACTACCTCCTTTTTAGGACCCACCCCACAAAGCCTCATTTGACTAACTCTGACCCCACTGTGATTATTCCTTTATTCTGAATCCTCTATACAGCTTAGACTGTAGGTTGCATTTTCTGCATAAATTATTTGCAACAATTTCAGTAAGTACAGTTTTTCTCTCCTCCCCATTGCCCAAACAGAAAACATTTTGGAAACGCAAAACATGTGTAAGAATATTCTCCATATCATACACACATGCATATGCTCATCTTCATACCTATATGTATCATATATCATTCACATGCATCTCAGGTTCCAGTAACTGATCCCTCCTGTGACGGCTTCAGGCCAAGGGGTGGTGGCATCTTCCACCAGTGGCCACCCCTGGACACTTCACCTTCCTTTGTTGCTTTCCCTTCACCCCATCCACACTTTTGCAGGTAGGCCTTTGTTAAACCAGATTTGTCCACTCCATTGGAGTGTCCCTTCCATTTCCTGCCAGGCACCTGAGGATTCAGGAAGAGGTTGGCAGGGCTGTGCAGACCCTGCTCAGGATTTTGGACTTTTCCTAAGGAGCAGAGGAAGGCATTGTAGGCTTTTGAGTGGGAGACTGGCATGATCAGACATTTTCCTTCCCCAGTGATGAGCACAGTGCTGGACTTTCTGGAGACTTCCAGGAGCCTCTTGTTGCTAGGCTGACTGACCCAGCAAGAGTCAGCCTGGGAAGCCCAGGAGGGAACAGGGCATCGGGTTAGTCATATCCATGGAGGCCCCGAGCCAGATTCACTGAACACTAATGCCAGATATTGGAGTTCTGCCAGAGAGCCAGATTCTCCAACCCCATTCCTCTCCAGATTCTGACCAATGAGGGAGTCTACCCAGAAGTCAGCTAGCGATAAAAGTACCACTTTCTCATGGCTGACACTGAACTAGAGAATAAAGCTTGGACCTGGCACACAAATGGGCTTCCCATTTCTCCCTACTAAATTAAATATCTACACCTCCTTGCAGGTAGGTCTCACCCTTAGGGAAGGGTCTTCCCCTCTCCCAAGCTGCCTGCATGGAGGGGAGGAGAAAGTGTGCAGTCTGGGATGTGCTGCCAGAAAGAGACAGCACTCTGCAAGTGCAGGGCAGGGCCTGTTTTTTGCAGCTCACTTTAGTAGATGCTGTTGGAACCCCACCCATGTTCCTTTAGCACTTATCCTTCCCAAGCACCCTGAAGATGAGGACAGCAAGTCTTTTTCCAACGCTTTGTTGTAGCAGGTCAGGCTCTTTGGGGAAGCAGCCATCAGCCAAGGAGTGAATCAGTACCCCAGCTCCTTCACCTCTTAGTGGGGACAGCCCTGCTGCGTATCCCCCTCTCTCCCAGAGATCTCGGTGGGATTGAGTTCACTGTGGTAACCCATACCTTAAAGTACCGTGCAATCGTGTCCTTCCCTCCCTTGCCTTTCTTCTGTACTCCCATCACAAAATGTCCTGGCTTTGTTCCCCAAGTCAGCTACTGACTCTCAGACCCTTAGCTCAGGGTTTGCTTCTGGGGGAAGCCACACTAGGAGACTCACCAGCCCATAGGTCACACCTTGTGCCCTGGGGAGGAGAGAGTGGAGATGCAGCAGAGGGTAGCAATTTTCTCTCTGATATTCCTAAGAGTGGGGCCATTCCTTTGTGAACCCTAACAAGGATATGGAGGGAGGGACATGATGTCCCCTGCCCCACATCAAACATATAGGAACCCCAGAGGACATCTGGGTCAACAAGGTGGATCGATCTCTCATTTTTGTCTCCTATCCCTTCTGGGAAAAAAAAACACACTGAAATGATAGTAAAGGAATAAAAAGGGCACAAATCCACAAAGACAAGACGAAGAGGAGATATTGGAAGACAAGCACTTTAAAAATATTGAGAGTAAAAAAATCAATAGAGGAGTTTACACTGGCTTAGCACAGCTGAGGAAGGTGAAACCCAAGCATCTTTATGGGAGGAGAGACTGGTGGAAAGTGTATGACTCTGCGAGGTGAGGACTGGAAGTTCTGCAGAAGGCGGAATGGGGACAGGGGCTGACAGGAGGGGTGTGTTTGCTGGTCTGATGTGAAGCAACTGGAACACTAGAGTCCCTGCAGCCTCCACTTAGCTTGTCAACCATACCCCAGGTGAAATGTGAAGTGACCAGATGACTATTCTCTGGAGAAATCAAACAGAGGCAGCTCCAAATTTAGATTCAGCCTGCACTATGCGAGGCCGTGTAATGGTGCAGGACAGAGAATAACATGTAAGTAGAATTCTCCATATCAAATGAGGCCCTTCCTCTAGCCACTGTTTCTGAATGCCAGAAGCCAGGTCTTTGTATTAGTTTCCTATTGCTGCTGTAACATTACCACAACCTTGGTGGATTAAAACAATGTAAATTTATTACTGTTTAGTTCTGGAGGTCAGAAGTCCAAAATGGGTTTCAGTGTGCTAAGATTCAGGTGTGAATTGGAACATATGTCTTCCAGAGGATCTAGGGGAGAGCCTGTTCCCTTGCATTTTCTTCTAGAAGCCACTTAACATTCCTTGGCTTGTGGCCCCTTCCTCCCTCTTCAGCACAAACAGTGCACCAGCATCCTCTCTCTGACAGCTTCCCTCTCGTAAGGACCCTTCTGAGTACATTGGGTCCGCCTGGATAATCCAGGGTAATCTCATATCAAAATCTACAATGTAATGACATCTGCAAAGTCCTTTTGCCCTGTAAGATAATATATTTTTGTAGGTTCTGGGGCTTAGGACATGCACATCCTTGGAGGCCATTGTCCCGTCTATCACAGTTCCTCATGCAGGAGATTTGGAGAACTTAATTCCCCAAAAAACTGACAGGCCCAAAAAGAGGCCTTCAGATAATGTCACCAGAGGTGGCCACCCAGTAAAAACACCAGGTGTCTGCCTGATCACCCCATGAAGTGCCCCAGTTAGCCAGTGGCTATGGAGTTTTGCCTCCCAAGCATGGTTGTTTTAGGAAGCCAGAAATGTGCTCTAGTGATATAAGGGCCTAAACAACAAAGAAAAAAGACAAGGAAAAGACCTGGAACTTAAGAAACAGGAGCTGCAAAACAAGAAAGCAAGTGGTAAGACGGGCTGGTAAGAGCTACAAGTCCAGATTTAGAGGAGAGGGAGAAAAAAATGAGGTTCATATATTATCTCAAATGCCTGATTGTTTGGAAAATAATATTGACCAACACTTGGCAAATCTGATAAAGCATGTGGAAAAAATTAGGAGACCAAGTGAATAAAAACAAAGTACACAGATGAAAACAAAGTATGTGACACTGCTCTGCTCAACAACAGCAATACTTACACATCTAGAATAGTGTACACTCCTACCGATTTAGCCCCAAACAGTGATGTAATTATCCCAGGGGGGATAAGATGTGGGAAGAGGGGTAGTGTAAGAAGGCTAAATCTATCCACCCCACCAATATCCAGTGGGAAGTTTCAAAAACTGATGAATTAAGAAATAGCGGCATGAGCATGTTGTTCAGAAATATAGAGGTAAATAAATACCCAAAGAAATGAAACAGTTGAAAGTGCTAGCCAACGGGAAGGACACTCGGGGAGGCAGGGGACTGCTGCTTTTCTTTATAAATTTTAGTGCTATGTTGCTTTAAATGTTACTATATGACTGTATTACTTCGATTTAAAGGAATTCCGAGAAGAATCTCAGAATGAATCATTTTCTCCTGAGTCACGACACCTTCTCAGATGCCTGTCTGTGGAACTGAGCAGTCTCAGCACTGACTGTCCAGGGGGCTGTGGTCATTGGGCCTTCCTGGGCTCCACATCCCCTCCACAGTTACTCCCGGAACCGCCTGACCAGTCCCAAGATCTAAAAATTCTTTTATCACAAGTTCAAAATGGAAACAACTTTTGGGACAGAGGTATTCTGCTCCTGGACTTAATGTATTTATAATACTACCATGCTCTAATCTCTGCCCAAGCATGTGGTTAAAATACAGACCTTATATCAGAGGCCAACTGAAACCATTTGGTTCTGACCTTCATGTGAGAACTCGTCTTAATCATTTTATAAATTTTGAATATCTCATTAAGAACATCTCAAAAACAGGCCCAGCTCAGGATGAATGGTTTTAGGTGAGACAGTCACACCTGTCCTAGGAACAGTGTAATGCGGAGATGATGCAATCACCAGCCCACTAACTTGCAGGAAGTGGATGGGATTCCCATCGGCTTCTCCTCTCTCCTTGCTCTAGGACGTAGAAAAACACAATCTCATTTCCCCTATGCTGGATTACCACATCAGCAGTGGGACCTCAGTGTCGATCTCGCTGCCGGAAGAGCACAGCCACTTCCGCCCCATCTACAAGGGAGCCTCAGCCGCTTTCTGTATCCAGCTGTTTTGTATTGAAGAGAAATATGAAGCAAGGCAAGTACTGACCTCCAGGTGTCTATTATGGTAAGAATTTCCCATGGCATTGGTGGCCCAACATCTTAATCTTGCAGAGCCAGTGATTTCCAAACCTGGCCCCACATCCTAATCTCCTAGGGAATTTTGTTTGAAACACAGATTCCTGGGCTCCATCCAGAGATTCTAGTCCACAAAATTTGGGTAAGGCCCACAGAAGTGTACAAGAAAGATGCCCAGGTCTGACTCACCTACATAGCAGTTGGGGATCTGGAAAATCATCACTTATGTAATCACACACTGCTCTCATTCTCTAAAGTTTGCATTTCTGGGAGAATGGATTGATGCTTTTTTGGAGTCTTTTGGTTGCAAGTAACAGAAAATCCAACCAAACTGACTTTGGAAAAAATGGAATAATTGCCGCACATAACTAAGAATAAGTCCAGTGGTAGGACTATTTTAAATATGGCTTGAGGTAGGACTTAGATAACCAAATCAAGGACCAAGTTTCACTCTCTACCCCTTCTCCCTGGCTCCCTGCTTTTGGCCCCATTCTCAGAGGAGTGTTCCCATTTGGGGCCAAGACCACTGACGGTCTCAGATCTGTGTGAAAATCCAGTGAGGAGGACGTCCTGGTTTGGGCCCGGCTTTCTGGCGAAAGTCCCATGAGGCCTGACTGAACTGTGTTTGTTCCTGAGCCAGTGGCTGTGACCAGCCCCTGCCACAAAGAGATGGGCTCCATCCCTTGCCTCACGCTCCACCCCAAATCTGCAGCTGGAGCCTCACCCAAAATGTAAGATCTGAGAGGGTGTAAGTGGAACACCCACCAACAATCCCGGTCAACAGCAAGGAGGAGGCGTGGTGCCCAGCAGACAAAGCCCTGGTGTCCACCAGGCCACTCAGTCCCCCGACCTCCTCCAGAACACACACACGCAACGCTTGCTGTCTCCGCAGTCTGGATGTGGGCTGCTGCCCCCAGGGCCGAGATTCCACATCTCTTTAGCACACCCACCTACTCCATCGTTTGTCCACAGAACCATCTCAAAGAGGAAAAGATTGGCCCATTTTAGAGGGTGTGTTTAAACACATTCCCAATCTCCCAGCTCCCCTACGACCATGTGTTATTTTACCTTTTCCATCTTAAGTTTTCAGTTTCTATGGCAATCTTTGGGATAGAAAAGGGAAATCTTTTTATTCTAATTATATTGTACACATCTAAAAACCTGTAAAACCCTTCTCTATTTGTTGTTTTGTATTTATTTTCCCTGTGATGTAGATGTGCCTGTGCTTAGAATGTAATTTTTGAATTTTCAAACAGAAATTCGGTAACCCATTGTGGTTTGCCTGTGACTATATATCGGCAGCAGGTCAGAAAATCTTTCACATGTAAAAGAGGAAAAGATCAGAGTAGCCTGTGGTATCTCGCACATCGCCCCTCAACTCTTCCAAAAAGGAAGGGAAGACTCTTGTGCACAGAATGACCATCTTTTGTTTTGGCTTTCAAACACGCAGAGATGATTAATTGCTATGATAATGCCTTCAGTTCTACAAAAAACTTTATTACTGACATATGAAGCTTATGACTTATGCAACCAATTATTGTTCAGCTAGACACAAATTCTGACTAGTGGTTGGCTAATCGCTGCCCGAGGGGAAAGAGCCATAAATCTCTGTAAATATCCAGTGATGCTGCATTTGCTTGGAGAGCAGTGACAGTGCTTACTATCTATTTACAGGTCGCTGGATTTTATGAATTTTGTTTTCAGTCTCTTTCCTGTAAGTACATGCTGAATTTTGAGTAACTGTTTTTGTAAGCTCGAGAAGTTGTAGAAAAATGAAATGCCATATTCATCATCCAAACATTTAAAATGCTGTGAATGTTGAGGTTTGAACTGCTTGTGTGTTCTGAGAATAAGGTCAATTGGCATGTCATGAACTCTTAAAAACGGAAAATATTGTCATTTTCAATCATTCTTCAGTCACGCTATTTTAGCAGTTTTTTAAAATGCATAATTTCATTTAGACATAGCTTTACCAGTGTTTTATTAGAATCAAATCATTCACAGAAGTATATGAAAATGTCAGAATTACACTAAAGTGGATGAGACTGTTACATTACTTTGTAGTTTACATTGGCTCGAAGTATTCTGAAATCATCATATTGGTTTTCTGGGCGATAGGAAAGTGGGAACTGTGGTTAATTTTCAGGTTGGCATTTCTTTGCCTATTAGTTCCTCAGCACTGAGCCCATGCCTGGCTGGTAGGATGGGCTCAACCCACGTTAGTGAATGGGCCTGATGGCCAACAGGCAGGTGCAAACAACATGGTCCATTTCAAGGTGTCTCCGGCCTCTTCCTCCATTCTCGTTTCGTTGTCTAGGGACGGAGATCTAACCAACCTCTTACCGCTTTATTGAAGGGAAGAAAGTGGGGAAAAAAGACAACTGAGGGACAAAATGGGTTTTTTAAAAGACTATTTTCATGACTGGCCTGTCAGTTGAGTCAACAACTGTACATCTTCAGTTGGCTAATTTCAAGCAAAATATCCATTGCTTTATTTTTCCTTAATACTCTTTCTAATGAGATTAAAAATAAATATGGCTTAATTGTCTTGCCTAACCACCATGTGATCTTAGGTTTTACTTCCTCATTTTTTAAAATACAATGAAGCTTTGCAATAAGGCAATATGCTCTCCATTGTAATTTTTAAGGCATTTTCAAAGCTCATAAAACAATGTAGATTACCCTGAACATAGGATTTACAAAGCCGATTTCCCTCAAAGATTCCCCAAAGAAATTTCACTAAGTTTAACTCTTTCCTATTATAAAATGCATGGAAAGGCATATCTTTAGCATTATAAAAATAATGCTGGCTTTAAAAAGGTAAAAGACCGGTTTACATTCCAATCCTATTTGATTTTGGGATATGGGGAACGAAATGCCCTGATTACTTCTTCCTTAATCCTTCAAATTCAAGTTGAAGCAACTCATTATAGTTAGTCTTCCCCTCCCAGAGGAAGCCCACCCAGACTTGGCACCCAATCCTTATTTTTAGCTTGAGTATTTCAGTAACTTGACTCTAAAGTTCCCCAAAAGGAGCCCTGTTATTTTGCTAGAAAGAAGGAAGATAAGGTCAAACAATGATTCACTCCTTGGGGTTGCACAAATGTCCCCAGGGTTTGGGATTACCACAAGTAATGCCTTCACAGGGTTCAGGGGGAGGCGAGATCCCAAAGGGACAAATTAGCTCTGGGAAGAACAGGCTGCTTCTGCAGGGACCTGGCAGAGGACCAAGTGGCTGCACGGAGCACAGACAGCCTAGAGCAGCTCCATCCATAGACTTGGAGCGTGAGCCACATCAACAATTCTGGATGTTCCGGCAGCCACATGGAAAAAAAGGAAAAAGGAACAGATGAAATCCATGTTGTGATATATCTTATTTAACTTAATATATCCCAAACATAATCATTTCAACATGAAAAATTATTAGTGAGCTATTTGCATTGTCTTTCTCATACTAAGTCTTTGAAATCTGGTGTGTATTTTACATTTATAGTACATCTCAATACAAGTAGTAAATTTTCATCAGAAATACTTAATCTGTATTTAGATTTCCTAAAATTTATGATAGGGTAAATAGAGTCATATACTCAAGTTAGATAAGTAGATTCACATAACATAAGCAGACATAAACCTTTTCTGATAATGAAATTGAGTATCAGTTTTTAAAGTTAAATGAAATTTAAAAATGTAGTCGCTCAGTCACACCAGCCACGTTCCAAATCGTCGGTGGCCAGATGTGGCCATTGGCTACCATATGGGACAAGGCAGGTCTAGAATAGAAGATGAATGGCATCTATCAGGATGCATGGATCCTCCTGCATCTGCTAACTAAACCTGCTGCCTGGGTTTAAACATGCCCTTGGATCTGTTCACCCAAGTGCGATCATGTCATTATAAAATACACATCCATTTATGTATAATCACAGGATTTTATAGGCAGAAAAGGCCTGGAATACCACCATCTCATCTCACAGAGGAAGGGACTATGGCTGGTATAAGGTCACTTAGTAAGCACAGGGACTTTGCTAGAACATTGTGCTGCCTCATTTACTTGGTGATACAAGTGAATTCACAAGTGCAAATGGTATTAGTTTAAAAATCTACTTCCACAGAAGAACTATGCTGATGAGTGCCATTGTTCATAAGATTTATTTATTCAGGCTTCATTCACACTTGCAGATATTTTCTCCATATCCTTGTAGTTGCTCAGCTCCCTGAATTTTATGTAGTTACTTTCCAAATTATGGGAAAGTTTAATTTGAGTATACTTTCCTTAATCAATGCATTTTGCTTCTATTTTCCTTAGTATTTTTTTTAAAGCAGGAGTTTGTTTATTGATAAATGATTTTTTATTCTTTCCCTATATCCTGGTTTCCAATGATGTTAGGACAAGAACTTCTGCATAATTTCTGTGCCCCATCTCACCCCTGAGTTTGTCCTCATCCAGAACTTCGTCAAGATGGTCCCCTTCCCTGACTGCACCCTCAACCAGGAGCTCTACGTCTTCCATCGGGCTGGATTGCTCAAGTAAGTGGACACGTGTTTGGTCAAACGACAATTCATGAAATTAGAAAGGAACAAGGAGCTCTCTGCTATTTTAATTTAATAATTATTTTAAAGATTGTCCTTTATTAGTAGAGGGCTTGATCAAGTGATTTTATCTAATACATTTAGGGAAAGAGTAATACTGAGAAGAGATTTGTCCTGCCAGATATTAAAACACAAGATAGCTTCACAATAATTAAAACAACGCCGTGTTGACAGATTCTATAGATAGAACACTGTAACATAAGAAAGAGTCCCACCAGAGACCCACTATGTGCAAATATGTGTGTGAGTGTCTGTATATATTAATATATACATATATGACAAGGTATGTGTCACAACAGTGGGAACAGGAAGGATTATTCTGTAAATGGTGGGACCAAATTAAGATAAAAACTTTTTTTTTCATACTCTACAGTAAAGTAGATTCTCTGGTGATTGAAGAGTTAAATGTAAATATTAAAAACATAAAAAAATTAGAAAATATATTTATGCTGCTAGGTTCTGTGCCAAGTTCTGGCAATTCAATGGTGAACAACATACAGACGTGGTCCCTGCCTTTTCATTGCTTGTAAACACACTCATAAATGCAAAACTGCAACTATGATGGGTGTAACCAGTGATGGGCATGTGGTACTGAGAGTAGGTAACATTGGGAGATTCAGCCCAGTCAGAGAAAACTTTCCTGGAAAGTAATATTGAATGCCATAAGAGGAATGTAAGTGAAAATTGATCTTTATCATGTCTGAGAATGGAGAAGTTCTTTCTAAAATGTGAAATAAAAAAATTAAGGTTTTTTTTAATACTATATGAAGTTTTTTTGAACCACCCTAATTTAATTAAAATGTAACTGATTAACAGAAGGACATTTTTAACGAATATAGCAGACAAAAGGTTAGTATACTTAATATATAAAGAGCTTTAATAACTCAATAAGAAAATCACTTAATTCCCAAATAGAAAAACTAACAAAAGCCATGGCCAGACTGTTTACACATGAAGAAAAACAAAAAGTCAGTAGATGTTTAAAAATCTTCTACCTTATAACTAATCATGGAAAAGAAACCAAAGTAAGAATGAAATATTTTTGGTCAGTTGGCAAGAATTAAAATATAGAAATGTTCATTTCTAATGAGACACACGTAGGGATGGTTAGAATGAAAATTGACATGAAATTTCAAAGGGAAATTTGGCAATAACTCTAAAGTTGTTCATACACTTTGACCCTTTAGTTCTGCACCTAGAAATCTATCCTAAAAAACTAATCAGAGATAGAAACAAAAATTTGTGGATGAGGATTAAAAAATATTGACAACATTCTAAATGTCCAATGGTAAGAAAATGTTCAAAAACTTTATGGTACCTATATGAAGGAATCTGTGTCTATGTTTACAATTCATTTAAAGAATATTTAATGATTGGAAAATGCTCAAAATGTAATGGTAGGCTGAAAAACATAACAGTATATAAAATGGTCTTTAAATATGATGTACATTTTTAGAGAAAGGAGAAAACCATGTGAATAAAATAGGCTAAAAGGAGACATGCAGATGTAGGGACACTGTGGCACACAACCCAGATCCCTCTCCCTCAGGGCTTAAGGACTCATTTCCCAACTGCTGGATGTGTGAGCACCAACAGCGTGAAGCCAGGACCCTATAAAAGAGATTGCCCTGGACTGAACAGAAGGGCTTTTCCCAAGGTCCTGCCCATCTCCAAGGGCAGCCTCCATCCAACAGGACTAATTTGTGTCTGTGTTGGAGACAGCAAGGGGGCGGGTGGGGGGCAGTGTAAAGGGCAAGCTCTGCCTCAAGGTAGGGCAACTGTCAAGGGTCTTCCCAGGGCCAGAACCCCTGTGAGGTCAGCTGGACATTTGTTGTGATTACATCACTTGCAGCCCAACTTCTCCCTCTGCCCTGTGTGCTTCTCTCAGTCCCCGCAGTTGTAGAGAGTCCCAAGAGCTCACCCTAATAACCTCTGGCATGCAGATCCTGGCCTGCAGCACTGAAGATGGCCGGTGTTCGCCTCTGGTGTTAGTAGAAACATCAGGGATGATTTTTAATTTTCTTCCTTACGTTGCCTAAATTATGGAATTTTTCTGCAGTAAGCCTTGAATATCAGCTAGGATTCTTTTGCTGGCAAGTGGTAGGAATCCATCAGACTGGCTTAAATAACGATATTTATTACTGTACACAGGTGAAGAGAAAAATCTAAGAGCAACGCTGGTTTTATATGTAATTTAATTAGAAATCTAGCCCTCTTTGACCTCTGTCTTCCATATTGACTACTTCTTAGACTGGCGCTTCCTCAGTGGGCCCAGGATGGTTGAAGTAGCTTTAGACCTTCCAAGTCCAACATGCCCCTCCCCAGCCCCATGCATAGACTCTCCCATCATTAGCATCCAGCACCAGAGGGGTACATTTCTTATGATCAATGAACCTACATTGACACACCATCAACCATAGTCTGTAGTTCACATTAAGGTTCACTCTTGGTGTTGCACATTCTATAGATTTGGACAAATATATAATGACATGTATCCACCACTATAATATCACAGAGAATGGTTTCACTGCCCTAAAAATCCTCTGTGCTCTGTCTATTCATCTGCCCCTCCTCATAGCCCCGTCAACCACTCATCTTTTTACTGTCTCCGCAATTTTGCCTTTTCCAAGAATGTTATATAGTTGGAATCATACAATATGTAGCTTTTTCAGATTGGCTTTTCTTCACTTAATAATATACATTTAAGGTTCTTCCATGTCTTTTCATAGCTTGATAGCTCATTTCTTTTTAGCACTTGGATATTTTACTGTGTGGATGTGCCACAGTCTGTGTATCCGTTCATTTACTAAGGGACATCGTAGCTACTTTCAAGTTTGAGCAATTATGAATAAAGCTGCTATAAACATTCATGTGCAGGTTTTTATGTGGACATAAGTTTTCAACTCATTTGAGTAACTACCAAAGAGTGCAATTGCTGGATCCTATAGTCAGAGTATGTTTAGTTTTATGAGAAACTGTCAAACTGTCTCACAATTGGCTGTACCATTTTGCATTCATACCACCAATGAATGAGAGTTCCTGTTGCCCCACACCCTTGCCAGCACTGGGTGTGGTCAGTGTTTTGGATTTTAGCCGTTCTAATAGGTATGTTAGTGGTATCTCCTTGTTTTAATGACATATGGTGTTGAAAAATGTCTTCATATCCTTATTTATCATCTATATATCTTCTTTGGTGAGGTATCTGCTCAGGTCTTTTGTCTGTTTTTTAATTAGATTGTTTATTTGTTTTTGTTTTTGTTTTTGATTTTGTTTTGAGATAGGGTCTTACTCTGTTTCCCAGGCTAGAGTGCAGTGGTATCATCATAGCTCACTGCAACCTCAAACTCCTAGGCTCAAGCGATCCTCCTGCCTCAGCCTCCCGAGTAGCAGGGACTACAAGCATACGCTATCGCGTTCAGCTAATTTTTCTATTTTTTGCAGAGACAAGGGTCTTGCTCGTACTCAGGCTGGTCTTGAACTCCTGAGCTCAAGCAATCCTCCTGCCTCAGCCTCCCAGTGTGATGGCGTTACCGGAGTGAACCACCTTGCCTGACCAGTTTCTGTTTGACTTTTTAAAAATCATGGGCATACATTACTTTTTTTCCCCACTATTTTTCACTTTCGCTCTTTTAAAAAAAGTCAGTTTTATTGAGGTTTAATGTACATAAAGTAAAATTTACCCTTTTTTGTATACAGTTTTGTTAATTTTGACAAATTCAGTGTATAATGGCCACCAGAAACTCTGTAATAGAAAATGTAGTTAATTTTATCTACAGTGAAATTTTAAATTTTATTATGATTCAAGTAGAAATTTCTTTAAATATACTTTACCCTGTCTGCATTCTTATGTAGAGTGCATGGGTGACATTTTTCCTGACTTGGCATTCTCCTTCTAAATAAATACAATTGGCTGAACACATGCTGGGGAGGGAGAGCAATCAGATGACATGGACCTGGGAACGGGTCATCAGTCTGGCTGTAGTAGCAGCCTGGTTCCTAGTGGCTTAATTGCATAATTTATAGTCATATGCTTTTCTTTCACACTCTTTTACTGTGACCATGTATTACTTTTATTAAAAATAAAATCTAAATTTTTTAAGTGATGAGACTTCTGGGAATTAGTCCTGGTTGCAGCAGGGCCCTGCTTTTTCTTCGTAACTGTTTTCAATGTCAGCTTTGTTTATTTATTTTTTTAATCTCTTGCATCTAAATTGGAAGCAAATCACATACACCTGGGTTCTTTTCTGAAAAATTAAAGACTCACAGCTGAGATAGTTTTCCTGTCTTTCCTTTCACAAGTCGTGTTTTTCGTCACGGTTGCCATCTGAGCCCTCATCAGGAGCCTTCCTCCGCCACCTTGTAAGCTTGTCACCAGCCCACTCGCCACACCACATCAGGTTCTCAGCTTGTACGTTGAAACTAAATTCTAAGCATAAAGAGCCTTTTGGTGAAACCGCACGTTTAATGTTAGAAATGATAGCTTTGCCTGTCGAGATGGTTCCATTCCTGGAGTGAATACAATATTCTTCTTCCCTCTGCTCTTTTAAGCCCAGACTCCTGCACCCATCTTCAGACAGCTGATCTTGGCTGAATGGGAGAACGGAGGCCACCTAACCTGAAGGGGGTCTTTCAAAGATGTGAAGGAAGGACAGCCTCACACCCTCACATCCCAGTGATACTTGTATTTTTGAAAAATGATTGCACTAACAAATGAATTTGGAGGAATTTCATATTGTGCAAAATGAAGTTCAGAAGTGTGAGCATGGGAGTGACCTCAAAGAAGACCATCCATCACCTTGCTGGGCCTCTGGCATCAGTTACCCTGAGGTGGCCCTGCCTCCATAGGGCCTTCCCTTTCTGTCCCCATTTCACCCCCTGCCGCTGCCCCAACGGTGTTCCCTGAAAGTACCAAGATGTTTTCATAGTCCCTGCACTGGCACCTGCATCTCAGCCGGGGGTGCAGGAGAAGTCCAGGTGCAGCAGCCAGTGTCCATTGTAAGTCAGGGCACTGGGGGGTGATGCTCTGTGACATGCACCCTTCATATCCATGGAGACACACACTTGGTTTCTAGTAAATGAAGCCTTGCAAGGGTTTGTTCATCCCTTTTGTCAAAGGAGACCATCTGGGGTAGACTGGCAGCTCCACAAGACTGCTGCAGATCACGGCATCTTGCACCTTCCTGCCCCTTAGTACATGGCTTCCCTTCCCAAGGCTACCTCATCTCTATTCAGGGGTAGTTCTTT
>RJWJ010018408.1:0-31635 GCA_004363605.1 Indri indri | reverse complement strand
AAAAAAAAAAAAAAAAAAGTCAAGCGTAGCGGATGTGCCTGTAGCTTGCGAATCAGGTGCTATACCCAGAAACAAAGCTCGATAGGGCCCAGAAATGAAGTGTTTTTGCCCCACCTTGGCCAGAGATGTGCAGTTAGGGGAAAAATCGTAGATTCTATAACTTCATAGGTAAGATGGCTCCTGGCTCTGTGAGCTCAGCTTCTTAACAGTTGAACGAGTGCTATGTGGGTCAACACCTGTTTGCTGATCCTGCTCTGCCAGGACCTGTCCCGAAAATAGAAAGGAACGGGACACAACCTGCCCTCAAGATGTCTGATGGAGGAAGCCGGCAGATTGACTGGCGCCTGTCCCCTGCAGGGTTTTAACGCAGGCTTCCAAAGGGTGTTGCAGGCATGAGGAGTGGACACCGGCCCCAAGAGGGGCTTGGGGAAGGCTTTGAAGGAGGATGACATTTGGTTTGAACTTTGAAAGATTCTTACTTTACCTCTTTTACAAAAGTTTTTGAGAGAGTTTATAAGAACACATACCATAAAAAGGACTGATACAAATAAGTTAAAATCAGAAAAAGAGAAAACGGAACTTAGAAAGTTAAGACTGAGTAAGAGTTAAAATGGAGATATTGGCTGGGCATGGAGGTTTATGCCTACAATCCCACCACCATGGGCAACATAGTGTGACCGTCTTTCTACAAAACACAAAAAATCAGCCATGTGTGATGGTGTACACCTGTAGTCCCAGCTGCTGAGGAGGCTGAGGTGGGAGGAGTGCTCGAGCCCAGAAATTCGAACTTACAGTGAGCCGTGATCGCACCACTGCACTTCAGCTTGGGTGACAGAGCAAGACTCTGTCTCTAAAAATAAAATAAAATAAATAAATAAGTGAATGAATGAATAAGTAAATAAATGAGATATTTAGACCATGGGTCCCAACACAGTTATTATATCTGACCCTTTGCACAAACCGGAGGAGAATACATAGTTTCTGAGTGTAAGTTGTTTTTCTTGACCTCTTAAATATCTTCCTGGGAGTGGGAGGGAAGTGGTGGTTAATGAGTGAACCTGTAAACCAGTGTTTCTCAAAATTACAGTCCAGAGACTTGCATCAAAATTACAGTTACCTAGAGGGCTTGTTAAAACGAAGATTCCTCGGCCCCTGCCCCAGGCTTACCAAATCAGAATCTGGTGAGTAGGACCCAGGAGTCTGCAGATTCACATACTTCCCCAGATAGTTCTACGTGCACTCCACAGTTGACAGCCACTGCAACTGATGGAAACCTCGACAGCATTTTGAAGCACGTGCTTGGCCTTCGAAGGTTGCGTGGAACTTTAACGAGGGAGAGAGCAAGGCAGGAGAAATGGCAGTTCCACTGAGGATGGTACGGTGGTTTGCTGCTGGCAGGGTCACTTTTAGGTCATGTTTTGGAAGATCTACAAAGTGTAGCAGTTCAGGCGCGTGGCAGGGCTGCTCCCAAGGACAGAGGTAGGTAGAGGACCAACTGTCCCCACTGTGCCAGGTTGGTCCAGCTTCCACTTGGCTACCTGGACTCTGCTCTGTAGGCTCCTTTATTTTTTGAGCAAGTACTTTGTTTTTCTTTACATCCCCAGATACAGGGTTCTGAGACCACAGACGTGTTCTGTTTCCTGTTGAAAAAGCATTTTTTTCCTTGGAGTCTGATAGTGGCTTGGATGGTGAGTTGGCAAAAGAACCGTGGGTGTTGGGGTATGTTCTGTGTGTGGTATGCCCAAGACACATCATGTCAGCATTTGTAGTTGATTATTCCTGTTTTCTGGTCACTGAGTTGTACGTCTTGAAATCTTTATTTTGGAAGATACTTCCTTATTGGGAATGGGACTAGGGAGGGGGTCCCCTTTCCCATCCTTGGGTTATATTTTAAAATGCTTATTGTTCAGTTTTAAAGATATATCCAGAAGTATAAAGAAAAATACCATGAACATCTGATTTAAAAAACGAATCCTTTCCAATACCTTTGAAGCCTTCACAAGTTAGAGTTTAAAACTCGGTGAGAAATGGTTAACATGGGCATTGAGAGTCCCTTCTGGTGGCTCTTCATCCCATGCGCTTCCATCAGGTTTTCTGTAGGCTTATCGAAACCCTCTTTGCTGCTTGCATCCGTGGCAGAGAAGCAGGGAGGATAGCTGTGTGCCACCCAGTTGGCTAAGATTTGCCGGCACGCTCCCATCTGCGTGGCAGCCAAGGCAGTTGGCCCACAAGTAGATACAACTCTGTGTAGTGAATCCTGCCCACAGGAGTTCTAAGAGGAGCTGAGGGGCCCAGTCAAAGCAGCTGCTTCACTGCAAAGCTTTCCTTGACTCTCCTCCCTGGCCCTGAAGTTGATTTCTTTTCCTTTGTGCCAGTTCAGCTTGTTCTCACCACTGTCACACTCACCACTGTTGTTTGCTTTGCTGGTCTCCCTGCCCCCCCCCCCCCCCCCCCCGGGCAAAGACTTTTTCTTAACGCAGCCCTCCCTCTGCACGCCTGGTTCCACCTGGCACGTGGTGTGTACTAACTGGGTGCGTTTTTGAATGGATGTGGTGCTGTGAGTGCTTAGCGGGTGTGGATAAAGAGTGAGAACCAACCTTGTCGAGTGGTCTAGAAAGGCTTCCTAGGGGAGGTGATGCTTGAGCTGAGGCCGGGCAGCTGTTGGATTAGGTGATATTGAAGTCTTTGGAAACCTAGAGAGCTTGTCCTCCTCCCAGAAGTACTGGAGAGGAGGTTTGAGATGAGGCACGTACAGTAGACAGTGCTTCTCATCTCTAGTCAAGGGGCCACGAGGGGCACCATGATTTCACAGGAACTGCAAGCAAATCTTTTCACAAGCTGGGGAATTTGGTGATAGTGCCTGGCTCAGCTTCCAGTTGTCAAAGTCAAAAATATAGAGACAAATCTCGAAATTTAATGTTTTATTTGGGAAGAAGTATTGCAATTCAGGGCATGCATGGTAGGCTGGATAGTCCTCGGTATATCTAAAGAACAAAGAGAAGTCTAGAGGTTTTATTAAAAGGGAAAAATGTTATATATTGCTCTTTGAGAAAGTTCACTGCAGTTCACTGGCACAAGTAAGGGTTTGGGGAGCTGGCAAGCTCTGAGGAGGTGGGCAAAATCAGTCCTAGAGTTGCAGCAAGTTATCTCAGAAGCTATAGATAAAACTGGTTTCAGGTTACAACAGTTTCAGCAGTCAGGCTTGCAGAAAATTACATTCTTGGAGCAATGTTTTGTAGTCTGAAAGCTTTTTTCCCCGCGGCTTCTGGACTCTGTTTTAGCTGGGTATGACAAGAATTACCCATTTCACATGAACTTTCACACAGTGCACACCTGGCCTTTGGAAGATTGCTGCAGACAGAAGTGGCCCACCCACATGAGCCTGTTGAACAACACTGTAGCGGGGAAGATGGTTTGAAGAGGGGCTGGGCAATGTACTGTCATGTCTGAGACCTGGCCTAGGAAGAAATGCCAATATCTTAACTTTTAAAACCACAAAGTTCTAGGCACTGCTTAGTTCCACATGTTCCCAAATGTTTCCCAAACATTTGAACTTCTTACCCAGAAAATTTTCAAGAGAAACTTAGGGGCCTGACCCTTGGCTGCCAAGGAAGGATTTTTAACAAATCAAGTGTAAAAAATCATTCCAGCATCAAAATCTACCACAATCATTTCATAAGAGAAAGGACATTTTACCATTTAAATTGTAAGAAGCACTTCATCTTGGAAGAAAAGGCTTCCTATCCATTGATATATTTAGTTTGATGAAAAACTACCTACGTGGTCTTACTTTTATCATTTCACGCTGGGCTGGTGAAACATTGTCACAGTTGAGCATCAGGCCAAGGATTGTGTCTTCAACCACTGGCCAATCTGTTGAAAAGCAGTGACTACATGTTTTCAGCCTGTTTTGCTGAGGCTAGAGGATTGAACTAGTGGTTCAGCCAGCATGAAATCGAGGCAGGAGTCCGTGCTGGGCTGGCTTAGATTAGCAGGGCCTTTGATGGAGGGGCATCTATGTGTTTGGGTTTGCCGTGCCAGGCAGGAGAGCGGTGGAATTTGTCTGAGTTGAGCTCACACATTGAAGTTATTGAGCGACTTACACGCAAGGCCATGACCTGGACTCCCAGCCGAGAGGCCCACGTGGCGGGGCTTGAGCTGGGGGAGCCGAGGACAGCTTACATCTGCTCATCTGCTTACGTAACCCTGCTTCCCAGCTCCCAGAGCCAAGAAAACACACAAGCCAGCCCAGCGGGGCTGAGGGCCTGTGGTAGCACACGCCATACGCCGCACAGCACGGGTGCCTTGGCTCAGCCTGAGGACTGCCATGAAGCCCTCAGCCCTCTGCCTGCTCCCGTAGCCCCTCCCTGCGGCCCCAGGCAGTGGCTCTGAGACCTGGTAGCAGGTCTGCATGGTTCTGAACAGAGCCTGGTCATTGCCCTCCTGGAATTTGAGTTCTCTGGATTTTCCCACTGGGACGGAACCAGGTGTATAGTGGAGCATGGCCCCTGCAGTTGGCTGGAGGTGGGCAGGGAACTCAGGAGGCCTCCTGCCTGGCACCATACCCAAGAAGGAATTTGCCTGCAGGCTGGGGCTGCTATGCACCCTCCAGTCTCAGAGGTGTGAGCTGCAGGATTCTCAGAGTTGTGGAGGCTTCAGAGAGAGAAGGTGGGGAAAGAATTGCCAGACTAGGCAAGGAGGGCAGGACTGGGGGTCAGGGTGTTCTTGATGTGTTGGAGGCATGGTGAGGGTTGTGCGAGGAGCACAGAGGGGCACAGAAGGGAGCAGGAGGGACAGAAGAGGCTGTTCATTGATAAAGCTCTGCACGAGCCCTTGGAGGAGCAAGTTCCTTGGCCAGCCTTGAACCAGGGTAATTTTCACTTAGGTTCTGCTGCATGCTCAGCAGGTAGGAGCTGTCTTGTTCATCCTCCCTCCCTCCACCCACCCCTCCTTGGGTTGGCACACAGTAGGTGCCCAGAAAGTATTGATTGAAACAAATTGAAAGTGGTCTTGATGTATATCACAAGGGGAGTTTGCATTAAACAAACATTTCAGAATAAAGACTCTGGTTTGGTATTTGGTACTTGATAGGCTACCATGGATTGTCAGAGTGCTGTTTACACCTCCTGTGTGTGTGTTTGTGTGTGTGTGTGTGTGTGTGTGTGTGTGTGTGTGTGAATGAATGAGTGAATGCGCGTGGGCATATGAGAGAGAGAGAGACAGACAGACAGACAGTGTGTGTGTGTGTGTGTGTGTGTATTGGTGTTGGGGAAAGAGGAGGGGGAATAGAAGATGGACCACCCAGGAATCAGCTCTTGTACTGGGTGGACAGCAGTGTTAGGGCTGAGGGAACGCTGGAGGAGAATGGAGTTTGGCCGTAGGTGGTGGAGTTGCATGAGAGTTCATTTGGGGCAGGTTGAGTTTAAGGTGCCCCGGGCATATGGCTACTGTGTCCTATTGGCTGTGGGGTCAGAAGACAGATGTGGGATGGAGACAGAGGTTTTTGAAAACTGTCACATGCTTAAACCAAAGATCTGGGTGATAGAAGGGAGAGTGTCTAGGGAGAGTGAGAAGAGAAAGGGCAAAGATGGACATCAGGACAGAGGCTGAGAAAGCCTAGGTAGCGAGATAGGAGGGATATAGGTGAGTGTGATGCTTGGTGATCAAGGCTTCTTGTCCAGGACCCTCTCCTGTCCACGGCACTCATTTCTTCCTGCCTGCTTGGACATTCATGTCGTCTGTGGGGCAGGGAAGGTGAGAGCAGAGATTTGTCAGAAGATCTTGCTTTGGGTCCCTGCTCTTCTGGTTTACCGAGTGTCTCTGAGCATGTCAGGGTGTTTTGAGACCTTAGAGATCATCCAGTCCAATCCCTGTGATTCACAAATGGGGAAACCAGTATCCTGAGAGTAGATGGGCTTTGCTCAAAGATCATCGAGCACGTCACTGGTGGAGCTGGACCAGGGCCCAGGCATCCCTCATCCTGTCCCAGTGCTTTGCCTCAGGGCTACCTTTCTGGAACCCATGTTGGGGCAACATCTGAACACTTGCCAGCCTGCAGGTGCCTACTCTGCAGAGGGTAGGCAGGCCACGTGTGAATTCCTGTCTCCTGGGTTGGTTTCAGAAGGTGTGAGCAAGTTGATATGGTGACAGCCCAGATGCTTCTTGGGTTCCCGAAAATGGGGTTATGTTTAGCAGCATCTTCAGAACCAAAGGGGGGCAGGGTGGGAGTTGCAGATGTTGCAGGGGCCCTCTGAAGTGAAAAGAGCTCAGTGACAGATCTTCTTTTCATGTTTTTCACAAGTTCACTGTGCAGCAGGGCCTCCAGGTTGGGAGTTGAGCAGCCAGGCTTGGCAGACCTTGTGGGGAGGGCGTAAGTGGTGAGAATCCCCAAAGACCCTCCTCACCTGAAAGCCCAGGGCTTGTGAAGATGGGCCATCCAGCTCTCTGGTGCCCAACTTGCCCAGTAGGAATCACCAGGCTCCCTATGTATTATCCATCTAGGTCCCTCCCAAGGTCTGTGGAATCAGACTCTCTAGGGGAGGGGCCTGAGATTCTATATTCATGCTAATTGCCTCAGGTGAGTCTGGGGATAGTTTGGGGAAAACTGGTCCAGGGTTGCCAATGACTTAGTCCCAGAGCTTAGTGCCTGCTTACCTAAGGGCACCCTGGGAGGGTGGAGCTGGGTCATCAGGCAGTCTTGTGAGGGACTGATCTGCTAGGGCCCTGTTCCTCCAGGAGGGGCGAGCCCTGGGTATCTGCTTCCCTTCCCCAGAGGATCTGCTGCAACAGCTCTGTAGAAATGAAAGCGAAAGGACAAAACTTGATTGAGGCCTGTCTCTTAATGCCAAAGTTTGCTGGTTAAAGAACAGAGGGAAGGGCGTTTCTGGCCAGGAGAAAAGTGTGGATATAGGTGTGGTTTATAGGAATGGGGAAGGAGATGGAGCTGAGACTGATGGGCCTCGTTGCCAAGCTAGGGGTTTGGCCTTACGTTGTACAAGGCACGTAGCCTCACAGCCGCTGGAGGGATTTAACGGGGGAGTGATACGGTCAGAGCTGTGTCTCAGAAGAAAATGAATTCATGGGAACAGGTCCTGTGCTGATGGAGCCGGGCCAGCCACAGAGGGAGGGAAGGTGTGAGGGGTGCACTGAGGCAGGGAGAAGAGGCAGCAGCTGGAGCAAGGCTGCTTTTCTCAGACTGTTAATTCAGAAGGGTCTGTGCTCCCTGGGGCCAAGGGGCACTTGGGGACCTCATAGTCCCCAAGGAGGACAGACAGGCTTAAGCCCTGGGCCTGTGGGTCCTCACCAGCATGGTTGAGGTGAACTTTGATGTGAGCTCGTGGTCGCTGTTTCCACCTCTGTTCTCTAGGTTTCTTCCTTTGTTCTTGTGGCTGGTTTGCTTCACAGGCGAAGCCGTTTACACTAGAGTAACAGTTCCCAAAGTGTGTTCCCTGACAAAACGGTTCTGTGGCCAAATAACTTTGGGAAATGGTGGGTTAAGTAAAGTGATGGGGGTTTCTGGACTGCACAACTTTCAGAGCCTTTGGTGTGTGGCATGACTTCCCAGAAGCAGGGTTTAATATGCAGGGTTCCCACCCGTCATTGACCAGGGGACATGTTTTTCCATCGAGCGTCTTGCTGGGCCTAATGCTTCCTGGAACCCACTGTGAGGGAGTCTGATCTGTGGACGATACTAGGAGCCTGGGTTCAGGTCTTGGCTCTGTCCGACTCCCTGCATTGCTGGGATCACACCACGTGTGCCTCGTGCCCTTTGTGTAGGTCTTCGCCTTTTCCTCTTCCCTCTACTCCTGACCTGCCACTGTCTCGAAATCCACCATCTGCGTCTCGTCAATTTTTCTTCTGTGCCAAGAGCTCTCTTACAAACTCATTTCCCTCATCTGGACCCGTGTTCTTCTAGGCCGGAAACTTTGGATCATCCCTGACTCTTTCTCCCTTCTTCACCCCCTTGTTACTTTATCCCTCACTGTTACTAAGCGTTCTTCTTTGATGTTCTTTCTGGCTGTTTCTTTTTTTTCCCCTCAGTCTCCTCTGGGGCCTTATTGGCTCCATCCCTCTGCAAGTTTGGTTCACCTCCACAGCAAGCCCCTTCCTGAGACACGCTCACTCCTGCCACTGCTGTTGCCTTCTCGCATGACACTGACTCCCGCACACATGCATACGTTCCCGCACACATGCATACGTACACGCACACAGTCCCTTCCTCAGGCTCGATTCAGAGAGGTGGTGTCAGTCATTTGTCCAAGGCCACACAGCTGGGCGGTGGCAGAGCTAGGTTTTAACCTCAGGGCTCCTGAGAACATGCTTTCTCATCCGTACTCACTAAGTTTTACAACAGCCTGTTGGGAAGTCTGAGCAGGAATTATTTCCATTTTACCCTGGAGTCTGAGGGCAAGGCGGGGGTCCTGGGCAGATGAGTGCCTCACAGGGTGACCGGCATCTGGGTTAGCCCAGCACTGAGGGTTTGCCAGGGTGGTTGGTCACACTTGTGCTGGACGTGGTACCATGAGCACCCTTTCCATGGCCACACTGACTCCCAGGAGGAGACGTCTCCTCCGCACCTGCAGCCTGACCATTTGATGCAGCCCGTGGAGCAGCGAGTCCTGTGGCCTGCTAACTTCTCCTTCCCTCCTCCTCTCTAGTCGGCCCCATGCTGATCGAGTTTAACATGCCTGTGGACCTGGAGCATGTGGTGAAGCTGAATCCAAAGGTGAAGGTGGGCGGCCGCTATACCCCCAAGGAATGCGTCTCTCCTCACAAGGTGGCCATCATTATTCCGTTCCGCAACCGGCAGGAGCACCTCAAGTATTGGCTATATTACTTGCACCCAGTCCTACAGCGCCAGCAGTTGGACTATGGCATCTACGTTATCAATCAGGTGAGGTCTGGGAAGATGGGACGAGAGGGATGTGTGTGTGCAGTGTGTGCATAACGAGGGAAGTGATTTCATAGACACCTGGCATTTTGCAGCGAGGAGCCAACCCCACCACCAATGCAGAAGTGGTAAGTGCCATTGTGCTTGCTACTGCTATCGACTCTGTTAGCCAAGGGAAATTGCTGAGGTGTGTTTGTCTGTTTGTTTTGTTTTTGTTTTTTGGAAGTAGCCGTCCAGCAAAATTGAGAAAAAAGATAACCCTAATTATCTCAAAGTAAACACTGATTATTTCCCATCTTTGTGTAGCTGTATATTTTCCTTTTAAAAAGAAAACCACTATTTAGATGTCAGACTTTTAGGCAACTTTGAGGTTTATCCAGTCAGGCTGTGTCTTCTGAGGCACCTTAGTTCAGGCCGCATGCGAGCCCCTGGCGAAACGTGTCTGGGGAAGTCTGGCTCATGGGCCATCTG
Source organism: Indri indri (assembly GCA_004363605.1). Lineage (NCBI taxonomy): Eukaryota > Metazoa > Chordata > Mammalia > Primates > Indriidae > Indri > Indri indri. Next base: position 22,274 of record RJWJ010018408.1, on the reverse strand, counting down.
AGAGTCACGTGGACTGGGCCAAGTCTGAGCAAAGAGTTTCTTACTGTGTATCTGATCCCTGTGTGTTGGGCTTTAGCCCTGCTTAGGAAACTAATGCTAAAGATGTGTCAGCCTTCATCACCATGACCTAGAGAATCAGATTATCTAAGAGGCATTTTTATTGAAATGAATTTATTTCCAACCTGAGGAGCATTATTAATTTTTTCCAAGAGTATAACTTTGGTATTTCAAATTTATCCTCAATACTTAAATACATATTTTTACACTGTAACCTAGGCGCAATGACACATCTCACTTATCTATGTACCAGATTTCACTGAAATTCATTTGAAGAGAAAGAGTATGCCCATTTCTACAAGGCCCAGTGCCCATTTCTACAAGGCCCAGTGTCCATTTCAGGATAAACTCTGGGTCTGCTTGAGGTAGTAAAATTGCTGGCAGTTTACAGCTTCCATCAAAACTAAGGGACCGTGTGCATCTTCCCTTGGACCACAAGGGAAGCTGGAAACAGCAGTCTGTCCACCAAGCACGTCTGAGGACTGCTGTGGCATGGCGCTGCATCACTTGCTGCGGGGAGATACTAAAGAAGTGTAAGGTCTCAGTCCTACCTGTCCTGAAGCTTTCAGCCCACTCTGGCAAGTGGGATCCTCCCAGGGAACAATTTGTTAATAATCCCAAAGGCATATGATGGGATGGTGACTGCCAAATGCTTTGGAAGCTCAGAGGAAGGACAGAGAACAATGGCCTGGAAGAACCAGGATATAGACTAGGTTCTGGGGGCAGAGATGGGCATCTCAGCTGGGGCCAGTGAACAGGACCTCGAGGCAGAAAGGAACCTTGCAGATTGCTGGAGATCAAGATGACCATCGGGGTAGGAAAGCACCAGAGGCTCTGAGGCCAGGTGTCAGAGTTGAGCCTGTTAGGTGGGGAAGAGCAAAGCAAGCCGTGTGGCAAGGAAACTGAAGCTCAAGGTGGGAGAGCAGGTGATGGGCAAACCCCTCGGGGATTTTTGAGTCTCTTGGCCAAGTGAGGTATAACTAGGGCCCTTATGAACACCTGCAAGCAAGACAGCCATGCAGCTGTGGGTCATTTTGGAAGAATATTGGAGAATGTAGGAGAGAACAGGTAAATGTCCTGCAAAGTGCAGGCCACTTCAATCTAACAAGTATTAGTTTAAGTCGAGCCCTGTGATCAAGAAACATTTGTCTGATGCCAATGAGCACATACTGATCATGGCAAGATTCAGGAGCCTGTTATTGAAGCAACAGCAGTGAGCATCTGGAAGAAGAAGCCACAGTCACCAGGAGCCAGCAGGGATGACTAAGAACAAGCCGTCCAGCTGCATCTCATGTCTCCCTTAACAGTTATCATACCAGTCGATGAGTGATAACACTGTAGACACCATGCTGTCAGAGCTTATTCAGCAAGGTGTCTGGTGGCATCCCTGATTAGAAGACAAATCTGCCTGAGTAGAAGACAGATAACTGTGGTCTGGATGGCATATAAGTAGATTAAAATATATAGCTAGGCTGGGTGCAGTGGCTCACGCCTGTAATCCTAGCACTCTGGGAGGCCGAGGTGGGCGGATTGTTTGAACTTGGGAGTTCAAGACCAACCTGAGCAAGAGCGAGACCCCGTCTCTACTAAAAAAAAATAGAAAGAAATTATCTGGACAACTAAAAATATATAGAAAAAATTAACCAGGCATGGTGGTGCATGCCTGTAGTCCCAGCTACTTGGGAGGCTGAGGCAGTATGATCGCTTGAGCCCAGGAGTTTGAGGTTGCTGTGAGCTAGGCTAACGCCACGGCACTCGCTCTAGCCCGGGCAACAGAGTGAGACTCTGTCTCAAAATATATATATATATATATATATCTGGGTAAAGAGGGTAAAAGAGTTAATGATAATGCTGATTCTTTGAATTTAGGTGGCTGTGGTCAAGGAATACTGGAGGGGAAGATGCTATGACTAGATATTTTGTATTTTAGGTGAATGGGAGACTTCCCTGTTCAATTATAAAGTCAAAGCAAATATCGGACTGGTGAAATTTAGCCTCCAGCTTAAATTCCTGTGACACAATTTATGTATTCCCCAGGCTTCAAACAACAGATTTCTGAATGTCCTCTACCAGCTATGTGCTCCTGTCCACCCCAGTCCAAGTTGGTGGAACAACTAATCAAGCCAGCTCAGACCCGTGGCACCAGTGTGCTGGCTGACACCGGCACTGCCTGAGACGGTGCTCCTCCCAGACTGTGTTTTCCAAAATGGAGCCACACGCACTTGAGGAACACTCACTTGTGAAGCAGGTCTCATTCCCGCAGAGCCTCCAGAAGTGTTTCCCGAGCTTGCCTAACTGGAGAACTGTTTTCCGAGAATCCCCTTAGGTGATGAGTGTTTTGTGAATCACACTTTTTGGGAAGTGGCCTAAATTAACACCTCCTCCCAGCCACCTCCTCACTTTCCCTAGGACACTGGGAACTTGCCATTCTCCCTTCCTCTCCTCTCTTTTTCCACTTGCAGCTTAGCATCAGAAATATTTTATTTTTAGTTTTTCACACATATATACGTCTTTTCCTCTCCAGTCTTGTCAGTGTCATCTTTTTTCCCCCCTCATACATGGTTTTGTTTTTTTTTTTTCTTTTTATCCTTTCTTTTCCTGCTGAGGGTTAACTTTCCACCTCAGGAGAATCTTTTCCCCTTCTTCTCCCTTTCCCCCAGCTAGTCGTATATCTTATGCTCCCATTCCACCCTGATCATCTTTTTGGGAAAATGTGGTCAGAGTCTAGATAACTAAGTCAAAAAAAGCTCGAAGTCTTCCCTGCCTTTCTAGTAAAGAATATTATGTAATACGTAATAAAATGATAATAGAAAACCCGAACCTGGAAAAGAAAGAGGCAGAGGGGAAAACATTTGGAATGTGCCCATCTATAAATCAGGAACTTCTTGTGTTCTCTGTTTTATAGCTATGATATAGAAGAAGAAAAAAGGGATTTTATAGCACCTGACTTTGACCTTTATGCTCTGTTTGTTGAGCAAACGAACCTTATGAGCTGTTAGGCCTCATTAGAGCCTCTCAGCCTCTCCCTGTCCCAGACACCTGCTGTCATTTTGAGTTTTCATTCACACATCCACACCCACCACTGAAGATTAGATATAAAGATTGCTTAAAGTAGGGGTAGCCTCTGAGACAGCTAGTTCAGGGACTCCCAGACAAGCTTCTCAGTATAGTATGGAAATTCCTTCTGCCCCGTTGAAATGCTACACAGTCCTCCATTTTCAGCAGGTCACAGGAATGCTGTTCCACTCGAAGTGGGTGCCATGTCCCATTTCCACCTCCTTAGCATCCCCTTCGGTCTTTGCTAGGATTTGCCCAAACCTCTGAGGCCAGGCAGTGTGAAAACTTCTGCTCCATGTCACAGTTGAGGAAACTGAGGCTCAGAGAGGGAGAGTGACCGGTAGAAAGTCACATGAATAACAGCAGGGTGCAGCTCAAACCCCAGCCCCTGACTCCGAGTTCAGTGCCCTCTCACCGCACCACAGTGACTTCCCTCGAGGCTGTATAGCCCTTGCCCCACCTTGTTTCTCAGAGCCTGGTGTCCGGATCTAGGGCTGGGAGAGAGCTCCATGCTCAGACTGCCCAGCCTCAGTCCTGGCTCTGCCGCTTCCACTCTGACCTGAGGCAGGCTCCTTAAGCTCTTCAGACCCCAGTTTGCTCCTGGGGGAAAGGAAGGGTATAGCATCTACCTCCTGGGGCTGGTAAGCCCTCAGTGAGCATCATCTGTTTAGCGTCAGCTGTTTGTCGCTTCTCCAACCTCCACTCTTCCTGCCTGTTTCCTCTGCCTGGCACAGTGAATCCTCCCCTGCTCTCCTGCCTCCTGCCTCACCCCCACTCAGTACCAGCACCAGGATCCTTCCTCCTATTGGTTTGGACTCCTTGGGGTTAGAATAATAGATAATGGTGTGAGTCTGGTGACAGAATCTCAGAGGACTCATTGGCTCTGCGGGGCCCCTAGCAGGAGCTGGCTCCTCCCCTCCTTGCTGCTCCTGGGCTACTCAGCACTTTCTGGCAAAGGATGATGAGCTGTGTTCTGCCTCACCCCAGCCCTGGACTCCCAGTCCCTCATGCCTGGCTCCCTCTGCCTCCCTGACCACGCAGCTCGTGCACAGTCCGGCATAGACTTGGGCAGGGTTTGGAGCACAGAGCTTCTTCCTGGGATTCCCACCCCTTAATTTACACCTAAGGGGTCACAGCACCCCTTGCTCTTGGTCTTCTGGCTAGATCTGTGTCCTTTGGAAGCAAAACCTCCTTTGAACTTGCACAGCCCCTCCCCAGGCCTCTCCCCAAAGCTTGCCGTCATTGCTGACCAGAGCATAGGCTGCCTGTGACACAGTCCTTGGGGTGACTTCCCTTTTCAGGAAAAATGCAAAGAAGCTACTTTAGCTCCGTGGTTGTTAATAATCATAAAATTCCTTTATGGTCCTTTGGACTCAGCATGTTTTCTGGTCTCACCTTGAATTTTGACCATCACAACCTCCCAATGAGGCAAGTAGGTCCTCTGATTGTTCCTGCTGGGGGAAGTCTCCAAAGGTAGGCACGTGACGGCTGGGTAGCAGAGCTGGGATTCAGACAGAGGTCACCTGAGGCCTAAGGAATGCCTCACCTTGCCAGCGTTATTCCCAGAATGCCACACATACACTGCCAACACTGAGTGTCCCTAGTACCTGAGAGGAAGGCTAACAGCTCTTGAGTAACAGCCTCAGAGCCCCCACCCCGCCCCTGCCCCATTGTTATGCCCAGTTGGAACCCCTCACCTGACAGGCTGTGGATAAGTGGAGGGAGGACCCAGTTAGCTGCCCTGAGATGTCTTTGTCTGGCTTTGAAATTTGTTTCCTTCTCCTTTTCATCTGTGCACTGTGTTAGGGTGATAGGGTGCTAGTTCCAGGCTGCTTGTGGACAGATTTGTGTCCCCAGTGAGCAAGAGCATCTGTCACCTCACTTCAGCAGCTTATCTCTGTGAGTGGTCTAGGCAGCTGGTTCCTACAAGAGGTCCAGATCACTTGGGGTATAGCAGACTCATGGGCCCACCCCAGTAGCGAGGGCAGTTGCCTGGGCACGATCATCTCTATTCACCAACCCCCATCCTGCCTCCCCTTCCCTCCCTGAGCTGTTAGTGCCCAGATAGGTGTGTGTGGACGTGGGGCTCCACGGGGTGGGCGGGGCTGGTCCTGGCTGCAGGTGGCCAGGGGGAGGTGGGAGGAGGAAGTCTGGGGGGTGGCTCTGTGCCACCGCTGTTTGAGTGCTGCCTCCTTGCTGTTTCCCCCTCTCTGTCCATGTCTCTCTCTGTTCTCCTGGAGGATGTGTGGAAGCACTGGTATTGCTGCTGAATTGCCTCTGTGGATGTTGTTCTGGGAAGGGACGAAGAATGACAGCTTGTAAGGATCTGCCTTTGTATGCAAGGGTTGGCAGAACCGGCCCCTTTTCCTTTGCAGCCTTGACCTTTGCCTCTCTCTTCCTTACCTTGCTTCCTTGCATCCATCCTCTCTTTTTTTCTTTTTTTTTCCCTTCTAGTGGGGCCTTTTGCCTTTACTTATAAATCCTGTTTGTAGCAAAGCAAGCGAAAGGAGGAATTCTCTGTGATCTGCTTCTTGCTCTCCACCTACCTTCTCTTCTGTACTCTCCGCCTCCTATAAAGAAAAAGAGAGAGTAATGCCGACCTAACTACTGCTGCCACTGCTGCTGCCACCATCGCTGCCACCGCCACCCTGGTAATGTCCACACGCCCCCCCCGATCAACCTAGAGCCACGGGCCTGCTGGTCAAGGGGAAGCCATGTAAATAAGCCCACAAGAGTGTCATCCTCGGGCCTTGGGTTCTCCCAGGCAAGGCCAGGGCCTCCGTGGGCTCGCTGGGAGATGCCAGCGTTGCTGGAAGCCAGCCTGTTGTGCAGAGGTCCAAGGGACTTTCCCTCTTTAGCTTCAGCCATAGTCGAGCCCATACTCTATGTGTATCAACTATTGTGTCCTGCTTTTTTTCTTAAATCCTATATCATCTGCATCTTCCATGTTATTTCATTGTCTTCATACTCATTACTTTCCATGCCTTCATAGTGGTTGATCATGGAGTTCTGTCATAATTAACATCCTTTTCTCTATTAGAAGGCATTTAGATAATTTCCACTTTTTCACAAGTGTAAATAATCCCATAATGAACATCTTTGAGTCTGAAATTTATTCTGTGTTGGCTTCTTCCACACTTAGGATCATCTCCCCAGGCTAGATTTTCAGATGCAGGATTATGGGTTCAAAATGTTTTTTTTACAGATTTTTAATAGTTGTTGATATAAATGGCCAAATTGCTTTCTGAAAGAGAAGCCTTTATTTTCACAAGTATTTTTCTCCAGCTTGTATCTTAAACATCCTGAAAGTGCTTAGTGCCACCCTCTTGATGTATTCTACAGAAAGCCAACGTTGCAGTGCCTCGGGCCCTGGGAGAGGCAGGCAGCCAGCTGGGGTGTAAAACCATCTCTGTGCTCACCTCACCTAGAATCCCTGCTGGGCTGTTTTAGGAGCTCAGTTCTCTCTGAAGACGACTTTAGGGCCTCCATCCAATCTGTGTTCCTGTGTGGCAGAGGGTAAAGGATGTGCTCGCTCTTGAGAGTGACTACTTTGGCCAACAGAGAACCACCCCTCAGCCTGGTCCCTGGCCCTGAAGGGCTGTTTTCTCTCACTCACTGGGTGAAGAATTTCAGTCTCAGATTCAAGTTTTGTTGAGGGCTCCTCTGTCTGAGCTCTGGGCTACCATATTATTATGGTTAAAAACTAGAGCCCAACTGCTGTGAACTCATGGGTGAGTGGGTATTAGCCCTCCACGAACTCAGCATTTGTATAATCCCAGGCTCTTCCCAGTAATTCTCTGGCAATCACCTCCCAGCCTGTCCACCGTCCCAGATCCACACTTAGGCTGCAGGAATGCCCCGTCAGAGCTTCTCTGTTGCTCATCTGTTAACAGCTTTCCCGCAACCCGCTCAGCCTAGCTCCTTCCTCTTGATGGCTGAGTGGGCACAGAAGAGCGAGCAGAGGGTGTTTCAGCAAACATTGCCACTGGCTGCAGATCTGCCCCTGGGTCTGTGGTATTGAGAGCCTAGGGGTAACTGTGTGCATGGTAGGATGGGGGGTGGCTTGTGATAGGCCAAAGTGCATGTGTGGGAGCCCCAGTGTCTCTCCCATCACATAGAAATTCTGATCCATTGAGAGTCTTGGCTTCGGATGGATGTTTCCAGCCTCGTTATTGCTGTGTCCTTTGATGGAGGAGAGGCCAGATGTGTCTGGTCCCTAAACCTTCACAATCTGGGATGTGTCAGTTGGTGTACACACATGGGCCTGGTATCCGGGGAAGGCAGGGTGAGGGATGGAACAGACTTTCCAGAGACTATTAGGATAAGGGGGGACATGGCTTTCTGTCATTGGTCATGTGTGCCCTATTGTAATCAGGGGAAGGCCACTCTCGCCTTCCTTAACCACATTTTCCTGGGGATTAGACCAGACTCTGATACCTGCCCCGAACCCCGCCCCCCCACAAAGGCTGCTTGCACATGCAATGCACATGCCCAGGGAGCAGGTGAGGAATGAAATGGGAAGTGGAGCCTCTGCCTTTTGCCCTTGTGGAGAGGCACTCTCTACTTAACCACCATTATCGCCTAGGCCTGTCTCTCACTGGAATCAAACAATAGCTTCCTAACTGGTCTCTCTGCCTTCACTTGGTTGTGGCACAAATCCTTCCTTGACATGCAAAACATAGTTTAAGACTCCCTTGACCTAAATATTAATAAAAGATAAAGCCTAAGTATCTTAGCAAGCACCTAACCCTCTCTCCCCCTGTTGCCCGCCCTCCCCAACAATTTGGCCCACTTCTGCCTTCTGGCCTCATCTATTCTGAAGTTCCTCAAATGTTCTCTTTTCCCCACAGACTTTACAAATGTGCTCTCTGTGCATGCCTTTCTTTGCTCCTACAACTGTCCTCTTTCCCGCCACCGCCTCTGCAGTCTGGGTCTGGTCTGATTCTGCCTGCTTTCTCTGGTCCCCCTCCTGCAGCCACCTTTGCCCAGTCATTTGGGGATCATATGTATTTTTTGGCCTCTCTCCTTCCTGTCTTCTAAGAGCAGTCAGTTGCCCTAGAAGGAAGTGATAACTGTAACTCTTACTTACCAACCTAAGATGAAGCCCACACTTAAAAAACTGGGTCTTTCACAGGGACACCTGTGCCCAGCATGCCGGCTCCTCTTCACCAAGTGTGAGTTCCCACACGTTTCACAGGTCTCCGAAGGGCTCTTTGCTTTCTTTGCTGCTGGATACTCTAAATGCGTAAACCACAGGCCAACTCACTTGAGCCTTAACCCTTTTTAGAAAGTCCCCCTCCATCAGAGAAGCAGGATTTGGGAGGAATCTTGTAGCTGATTGGGAAGGACACGGGAAACACTACAGAAGGCAGAGTTTCTGGGTTGGATCCCTGAGAGACATTTTGAAAAGTTCGAGTGTTCAAGATAGATGGGAAAACCTATTCCTATAATATTAATAATTACAGTAACTGACACTTGTTGCCAGACAGTGTGCTAAGGTTTTTTCATGCATCGTCTCATTTAGTACATCTCATTTGTTATCTGCATGACTCAAAAGAGGAAACTGAGGCCTGGACGTGTGATTTGCCGAAACTCACATAGCTAATAAATAAAGAAGCTGGCCTTCCTGGGATAAAAAGGCACGTGTCTGTCACGATGGTGTATTTGGCCTGGTCTGACAATGCTTGATCAGTGTTTACTTGAGTGAATGAAGTGTCAGATGCACTGGAGGAATGTGCTCAGTGAGGAGGGCCAGGAAGGAGGGCTGGGTGTCTTGCCACCTCCTGTTAGTGGTGGGGATTGGTAGGCTGCCAGGGCCTGCCTTTCTTATCAAGAAACGTGAGTGCCCAGGCGTTATGGCATTTCACCCAAAGAAGCCTAGAAAAGGCTTGACTTTTCTATAATCCCAGGGAAGGAAGAGGAAAACACACTTTCCTCATCCACCGTTCTGTTGGTCTGGTGTTCCCAGGGGCCCTGACAGGTAATGTCACCTGTTAAAGTGTGCCATACACTTCCCTTATCCCTGGATCACACAGACGAGGCCAGGCTGGCAGCAGGGCTGGGAGGAATGATGTGTAGTTCAGGTTATTTTAGAAAACTGCCTGGCCAGTTCTAAGTGTGGGCCAGACACTGGGTGCCTTACCAAGTTGGAAGAGCTGTGGCACTACCTGTGGTCAAAGAGGTAGAACCAGGTCTGCTTCTTGGGCTTCTCCTCCAGGCTGCCGTTGTTCACGGGCCTTGGCTCCAGAGATGCCCATTTATGGTTCCAAATTTCCAGTTCCTGGAGAGGAAAAATGCTTAGTTCAATCTCAGGCATCCGATTGATCAAATAGTCATGACCAGCAGGCCAGATCCTGTGGTACAGACATGGCCACCAAGAGCCCCCTGTGCCAGTTATTGGGGAGTGACCTAGAGAAGGGAGCATTGTCATGAGCTGGGAAGCCTCCCTCGGGGTGTCTGCTACACAGGTGTAAAAAGGCTTTGTTGGAACATCTCTCTTTACTTTTTGGAAAAGTGTTCAATGGGGCAGAATTATGTTTGAAATGTAAGTCTGGGTTGGGGCGAAAGTTGTTACAAGATTGTCAAGGTGATTAAATGAAACTCCGTACATGTAAAAACACTTATCTAGCCGGGCGCGGTGGCTCACGCCTGTAATCCTAGCACTCTGGGAGGCTGAGGCGGGTGGATCGCTCAAGGTCAGGAGTTCGAGAACTGCCTGAGCAAGAGCGAGACCCCGTCTCTACTAAAAATAGAAAGCAATTATCTGGACAACTAAAAAATATATATATATATAGAAAAAATTAGCCGGGCATGGTGGCGCATGCCTGTAGTCCCAGCTGCTCGGGAGGCTGAGGCAGTAGGATCGCTTGAGCCCAGGAGTCCGAGGTTGCTGTGAGCTAAGCTGATGCCATGGCACTCTAGTCCGGGCAACAGAGTGAGACTGTGTCTCAAAAAAAAAAAAACACTTATCTAGTACCTGGTATATGATATCCCCCTAATGAATATTAGCAGTATATTGTGATAATAATAATTCTAACAATTGCATTGTTTTTATATGCAGTTTCTAAATTTAGAACTTATTTGAACCCATGATGCAGAATCCTAAATCAACTCTTAGCCTGTGGGACAGCCAAAGAACACAGGGTGCCTTTGGGCACAGCCTTCTGTTACCACACATGGTTAGGAGGTGTTGGTGGGGGGAGGGGTAAAGAAAGGAGTTCTTGTGTATAAAATGTGTCCTTAATTCATTTACTATTCTCTCGGCTGCTTTTTCTGATCTCCTGGCATCTGTCTTTCTCTAAGTGGTTTGCTTCCCCGAGTCCCCCAGCTGAGGCTGGGCAGCTGGGGTGTGTCCATGTGCTCTGTACACACACAGGCAGGCTTGTGTGGAGTGCCAGTTTCCAAGTCCTCTTTTGGGGGCATGGAGAGAGGACTTTGTGTGCCCCACTTTCGAGATTGTGTACTGATGGCAGGCCCTTGTGGAACACTTTTCCCTAAAGTAGAGGGTCCTGATCTTATTCATCCCAGGAGACGTGGGGAAGAGCACTAAGTGAAGAACCCAAAGGTATTGGGCCTTAGTTTGTTTCTTCGTGGTGCTATGGCGAGGATCCTGGTCAGGATGAGAGCAGGTGTGCAGAAGGGCTTTGTGAGTGCTGAGAGTGAGAGGTGGCAATGTCAATGCTGGTGCTTCCTCACTAACCTGGGGTGTGGAAGTTGGTAAGAGCTGAGTCCCCTGTGCTGACCCCTGAGGGGGCCTTTTGGTTGGAGCTTCCCAGAAGGGGTTGCTATCAGCCATTGTATGTTGAAACCCATCCTTCCATCTGTTCATTCATCCGTTCATTCATTGATCAATCATTCATTTATTCAGCCAGCCAGCAAATATTTACTGAGCTCTTACTGTATGATAGACAGTGTTCAAGGAACTGAGTGAATAAAAAACAAAAAAATCTCAGCCTTCATTGAGCTTGCATTCTAGTGGGGGAGACTGAAAGTAAACAAGATAAATAAATACAATATGCAGGGGCTTTGCACCAGCAGACTTGGTGCTTGGGGACCCACGGGTTGGCACCCTGAAAGGGGTGTCCCTCTTCTCTATTGCACACACTATTTCTATCATGGTACGTACCACACTGCTTCCTCCCCTACACTGTGAGCACCATGAGCGCAGAGATTGAGTTGGGTTCACCATATTTCTCTGGTGCCTGATTAGGGCCTGAAAGACACATGGAAGGCACACAATGTGGTAATAAAACCGTAGTCAACTATATAAAGAGGGTAGAAGTGAAAAGTCCCACAGATACCCAACTAATGTCACCAGTTTCCTGGGTATCTTTCCTGGAATTAGTCTATTTTATAGTATATATATATATAAATAAATGACACATGTTTAAATGCCCCTTTCACCTTTCCTTTTAGAGCTTCGTTCATTTTTATTAATAGCTCTGTTCCATTGCATGGATGTACCGTGACCTATTGAAGCAGTTCCTAGTGACGCTTGTGATGTTACTTGCGATCTTTTGCCATGATGACCACTCCACAGTGAACAATGTTGTTCATAGTCACTCATACACATGCAAATCCTTTTGCAGGATAAATCCCTAAAAGTGGGATTACCGGCTTAGTGGGTACAGCACTCTGAGTTGTAAAGTGGGGACAGAAAAATGAGGCCCAAGAGTTGACTAATGCCCGTATATATAGGGGACAAGTTACCAGTCCCTGTGAGTGTCCTGCCCATAGGCCTTCAGGCGGCCTTCAGGCGTCTTATATGTTTTTGTTTCTGTACCAGGCTGGAGAATCTATGTTCAATCGTGCTAAGCTCCTCAACGTGGGCTTTCGAGAAGCCCTGAAGGATTATGACTACAACTGCTTTGTGTTTAGCGACGTGGACCTCATTCCAATGGATGACCATAATGCCTACAGGTGTTTTTCACAGCCGAGGCACATTTCTGTCGCAATGGATAAGTTTGGATTTAGGTAAGAGGTGTTCAGCCAGAGTCTGCAGTAAACATGTTTCTCTTGTATGTTGCCTGGGAAATGCATTTCTTTCAGCTCACGAGTGTCTCTTTAGCCTCTGGAGGAGAATGCCTCATTTGAGAAATGGGTGCTGTTTAAGCCCTAAGTCAGTTATTATTTGAGAAGGAAAGATGGGTCCAGAAATGCATGTAGTCTCCGTACATACAGACAAGAGCAGGTTTTAATGTTTTGGAAGGCTCCCATCTTTACGCTCTAAACACGTACCGTATTTTCTTGCTTTGTTCTTTCCCCTGCCCCACACAGTTGGGGAAGCAAATTGGAAAAATTTTTCACCCACTGAATTCTTGAGCCTGGATACCTCAGCAGATGCTCCTTGGCACTTTAAGAAGGAACGTGATTTTCTTTCCCAGTAAAACATAGACTTCTGCTTAAATGCAGAGCCCAAACATTTCCATTGAAATGCCCCTAGTGAAGAGGCCAGCCCAGATATCCTACTAGGGTATGATCCAGAGCCTATCGTCATAGGTGGAAAGGGCCTTGTAATCCATTGTATCAGACTCTTTATCCTCATCATTTCTTCCTACCCTCTCTTGCTGTTGGCATGAGGGCCATGATGTGAGTATAGATATGTCTGAAGTCCTTCCCCCAGATCAAAGGTATTCAGGCCCTAAACTTGCTGCCTTAAAGGGGAAAAATTTGAATGTGACATCACTTTTAGACTCTTCAGAATTCACTCTGCCCTTCTGTCTTCCCTCCCTCCCCGTTTGTATAGCTTCTTCTCTTCAAAATACGCAGGTCCATACCCTGACCCCTCTTAATTCCTGCCTTGGAGCACGGTGGTGAATCCGGGCGGGGCCCCAAGTGGTCATCTGATTCCTCGCCACAGCACCATGTTTCTTTCACAGACAGCCAGTCAGGTTTAGGGATGGGGCAGGTAGTTGAGAAAGCAGCCGGGACAGCAAAACCAAATCTCGTGAATTTGGCATGTGCTTCCCCTTGAAGTGGCTAAGAAGCCAGTTCTGTAAAGACACCGAATATCAAAAAACCTTAATGGCCTGGCCCCTTTGGTTCACACCCTCACGTTAAAAGTGTGGACAGTAGCATGGGGTGTACCAAAAGGTGGATGACTCGGCACCGAAGTGAGGACACCTAATTACAGTAAAGTTCAGTAAAGCAGGCCTCCAGGGGTCTTTGCTTGTGGATAATTGCAGTCAGAATTCCCGAATGTACTTGGAAATAATAATTACATCTTTATTTTCGTATGCTGTATATGGTTTGGCTGACTTCCCCCTCAAAGTCTGAGTTAGAGTGTTCTTTAATTTATGTGATGGGTTTTGGTCTTTTTGGATTCCAGCAAGAGCCTGAGTGTGGTTTGGAGTCACACTCAGGATCAACACAAAACTGCAGCCCTTAGAGAACCCACAGGAAGGCCTTGGGGCACGTCCTGATTATTGACATTTCTCATTAGCGCTTATTCTGTGTTCCTCAGGAGTTGACAAGTCATAACCATTGAAATACAAAAATTTTTGGAAGGATCAGAACCCAGGTGCCATACTACTTGCTTGGAAATATATAAAAATAGGTTCGCCATTGTGCATTTTGTTTAGTCAGGATAAAGCAGAAATTCCAAAGAAAATTTTATTTTAGCAGATTTCTAGAAAGGCTGCCTTAACTATTAGGGTCAGTGTTCAAGCCAAAGAATGAAAAGCTAGAATGGTAGATAGGATCGGGGTGTGGCTGGGAGGGAGGCGCCAGACAGTGGGCACAGGGAAACTAAAACAATTTCAGATGCCAGAATCTCCTGCATAAGGACTTCATTTGCAGGAGGAGGGCACAGGGGAAGCAGATTCCTCAGCCACTCTGGAAGAGCTGGGCTTATGCCTGCTCTTGTTACTAACTGATTTTCTAGCTAACAGTAGAAACAGCTCTGTATTCTTGGAAAGAAGATTCTACTTTTTGATATCTGTGTCTTTAATATAACCTGAGCCCTGATACAAAAGCAAAACAAGCAAAACTTTCATAAATCCCCCATCAGAAAGTTCCAGAGAATAAAGAATAACTTTAAAACTATGTATGTTTTCAGCAAGCTTTGTTTTAGACATTTTAAAACTTAACTACCCACTGGTCCTCTGTGTATGTGTTTTCCCCCCAGCCTGCCTTATGTTCAGTATTTTGGAGGTGTGTCTGCTCTAAGTAAACAACAGTTTCTTCGCATCAATGGATTTCCTAATAACTATTGGGGCTGGGGAGGAGAAGATGATGACATTTTTAACAGGTAATGATCACAACTTAGATCTCTTTCTCCATTGTCAACTTTCACGTCCAGTTTTTGAATGGGTGAGTGCTTGGTTATTCTGCAAGGATTGACCCTCAGGAGGGATACAGTCCCCACTCAGCTGAAATTCTTAGGTGTGTCTTCCTGTAGGTCCTGAAAAGGGTCTTTAGGAAAATGAGCTTCTGATATTTTGGGATTAGCTTTGGAAAATGTAAAATGGGAACCAAGTGAAGGGACGAGTTTATTTGACTTACCATGTGCCATTTCATACTGAAGGAGTAAATACACGTCCTTTGTAGAAATTCAGCATCTCATTGTGAGCCCCTTTCAGCGTGAAACAAGTTTCCTTGGGAAGAATCTAACTTTCTCTACAGAATCTTTATGTTATATTTTTATTTTGGAGTATTAGTGGGATTTTTTTGTTGTTGTTGTTTGTTTGTTTGTTTTTGACACAAGGTCTTGCTATGTTGCCCAGGCTGGTTTTGAACTCCTGGCCTCAGGTGATCCTCCAACCTCAGCCTCCCGGGTAGCTGGGACTACAAGTGTGTGCCACCATGCACAGCTTATTTTGAAGTCATTTTAACACACACAAAAGAGGACAACGAAGACCCATCTGGCCCTAACAACCATCGTGCCATGGCCAATCCTGCCCCATCCATATCCCAGGGCTCTTTTTAAGCTGGTAAACCTTTATCATGTAGGTTGTCTTTACAGGTGGTAAAAACCATCTATCAGTAGCATTTGGGTTTTTTTTTTTTTTTTTTTTTTTTTTTTTTGTGACAGAGTCTTGCTCTGTTGCCCTGGGTAGAGTGCAGTGGCATCATTGTAGCTCACTGCAACCTCCAACTCCTGGACTCAAACAATCCTCTTGCCTCAGCCTCCTGAATAGCTGGGACTACAGGCTCTCGCCCACATGCCCAGCTAATTTTTCTATTTATATTGGAGACGGGGTCTCCTCTTGCTCAGGCTGGTCTCAGAACTCCCGAGCTCAAGCAATCCTCTGGCCTCGGCCTCCCAGAGTTTATCAGTGGCATTTGAAACCACATTGTTCTGCTCAGTGCTCTCCGGAAATGGAGTCTTCAACCCCACCAGCTGTCAAAAAGAAGCACCTTCTCCCTATACGAACCAGTCTGAACTCGTCACTGAGTTTTATATCAGGACACACCCTTGTGCAGCCTTTCTTAATTGGAGTACATTTATTTGCCCAATTAACAGGAGTCTGTCAGAGCAACACCTAAGTCATCCAGGGTTACCATTGTGTGAGAACTTGACACAGACCCAAGTCTTTAACATAGACCTTGAAGGAAAGTTGAATTTTAGAATATGCAGGTTGGTTATCAAGCATGCATGCACTTATTGAGCATCTGCTGCATGTAGAGCACTATGCCAGGCAGGCCCAATGAGGCAGACACTGAAAACCTGAACGTAGGGTCCAGACAGAAGCAAACCTGCTTCCACAGATCCACCCCTGGGCAAACACTCTGGACCAATAAGATAGTGTACAGGGTTGATAGGATACCACAGCCCTGAATGGTCAGAATGGCCGGGGAGCAAGGGGGCATCAAGGACAGACATGGTAAGGTGGTGGGACTAGAAGGATGGGAGATGTGTGGAGCAACTGTCTTGAAAGAGAAAAGACCGAACTTTTATCGTGACAATATTACTTACCATATGCCAGGTACCAGGATCAGCACGCGGGGGAGGCAAGGCCAGGAACCTTGAAGTCATCCAAGATCAACCAGTCCTGCCTCTTAACCAACTGTGTTATTTCTGCTGTTGGGGCTTTAATTTCGATCCTCATTCCTTTTCCCTGAACCAACACAGAATCCTTCACCCTGTTCTGGCTGCCTCTAGTCTTGTTCTCTGCCCTCCATGCTTATACTACTTACCAGAGGGACTTCCCCATGGCCAAAAACACGTGGGGGAACACTGCGTGTTGTGTCCCTTTCAGACGCTGGCACTGTTGGGTGCTCCGAGAAGGCCTTGCTCTTCTTTTCAGCTCATCACCTGCCACTTCCCACCCCAGACCCTTGTCACCAGTCCCTGAAATTTACATTGCTCCCTGAGGGCACCATGCTTGCTGTCACTTCCATGCCCTTGCGTGTGCTGTCCTGGCTGCCCAGGGTGCTCTGGCAGACACCTGTTCATCCTCACAACTTGGCTCTGTCCAGTCCGCCCTGGCAGAGTTGGTTGCTCCTTCCTCTGTGCCCCCAGCCCCATCTTCCTCTCTTCACCTCCGTCCTGGCACCGAAGGCCTTATGTTCTGAGCGCCCACCGTGTAAGTTTTGTGAGGGCTGACGCCCCAGTGCCTGGCACATGGTAGGCAACACCACAAACTGCAGAACCGGTTGTAAAAGGACGTGGAGTAGGAGTGTGAGTTTTAACCAGTGTTGTGCTGTGCTGGGTTGTGGCGTGATGCTGGGTGTGGGCTGAGTGAGAACCCAAAGCAGGATGGTGTAGGGTAACAGTCTTGCAGCTGGGACTGTCTCTGTGACAGTGACTTTTCCCCTTACTCTTTGCAGATTGGTTTTTAAAGGCATGTCTGTATCTCGCCCAAATGCTGTGGTTGGGAGGTGTCGCATGATTCGCCACTCAAGAGACAAGAAAAATGAACCCAATCCTCAGAGGTACATTTTACGTTTATTCTTATTCCTTCATTCCCCTTTAGCATGGGGAAGGCAGGCTGCAGAAAGGAGGCTCTGGAGAAGGCTCTGTGCCTCAAGGGAAACTGGGAGGCAGGGGAGTATGGTTAATGATTTCTTCTTAGGATTTTTGTTTTGACACCAACCCTTTGCCCCTTTTTCCTTCTAGGTTTAACCGAATTGCACATACAAAGGAGACAATGCTCTCTGATGGTTTGAACTCACTCACCTACGAGGTATTGGATATACAGAAATACCCATTGTATACCCAAATCACAGTGGACATCGGGACACCAAGCTAGCGTTTTGGTACACGAATAAGAGACCTGAAAATAGCCAGGGACCTTTGCTGTGTGTCTCTGCCAACCTGCTGGGCTGGTCCCTCATTTTTACCAATCTGAGTGACAGGTCCCCTTCGCTCATCATTCAGATGCCTTTCCAGATCACCGGGACAAGTGAGATATCTTGCCCCCAACTTGGCTCGGCACGTGACTTCTTAGCTCTAAGAGGCTTTTGTCATTGTAGAAACCGTCAGCCTTTGGGGGGCGTTCTTGGTGTGTTCACAGTGTCACCCCAAAGAGTCAGAACTGTACACAGCCCAGAATTTGGTGACTGTGGGACTCATTTCCAGTGATAATACTGCTAAATTGTTGTGAAATAGGACAGAATTTCTCTAAATTATGGTGTTCTCATTACTGAATGAAAAATTGGAGAGTGCTGCTGAAATTGGATTGGTGTGATATTTTTTTGGTTATCATATTTTAACAGAAAAACACAAAATTTCAGTTATTTCATGCCCCTCCAGCTTCTTTCAGTGGTATGCAACTATTACAATCACTCTGTGTGTGTGTGTTTGTTGTGTCTGTCTGTCTGTCTGTCTGTCTTAGCAAAAGAATTTTAGAACTTGAGCCTTGGACCTTTTGTCCTGCTAATGAGTGAATTCCAAGGCAACTTTAGCCAACAGAGCAAAAGCCTTGGGTATTCGCACATTCAGTGGTCTCTCTCCAGACTGTCTGATTTCTGAATGTAAAGATTTTTTTTTAATAGTAGTTTGTAGTATTTTAAAGAAAGAACAAATTGAGTTCTACTTATGATCTAGCTTGATTTTGTGTTGATCCAAATTTGCTAGCGTTAAGTCATGACAATTTATTTTTCTTGGGCATGCTATGTAAACTTGAATTTCCTATGTATTTTTATTGTGGTGTTTTAAATGTAGGGAGGGAATTGAGCATTTTTTTTAGGGAAAAATAATAACGTATGCTGTAGTGGCCACACATAGGCCTATGATTTAGCTGGCAGGCCAGGTTTTATGAAAAGCAAAATCACCTTCTGGTCCCTTGACAGGCAGGGCCTTCTAGTCAGCATTATCCTGCCAGACTTCTGGGACAGAGACCTGGGAGACACAAGCCTCTGCAGAACTCCCCCTCTCCCCAGGTGGGCAGGGTGGAGGGAACCTCAGCCTCCTTGGACTGACCCCTCAGGGCTCTAGGCTGTGGGGTTGGTAAATAACAGCAGTCAGGTTGTTTACCAAGCCTTCATACCTCCCCAGGTGGAGGGAACCTCCTTTCTGGCAGCTGGGGCCACCTCCCTGGGAGGCTCTGCCAGCCACACTCCCCGGCCCACACTGCATTACCAGTTCTTCCTTCTTCCTCCTTCCTCTCTTGCCCTGCCTTTCTCCTTCCTTCCTCTCCCTTTTTGTTCCTTTGCCTCTTGCCTGTTCCCTAAAACTTGACTGTGGCACTCAGGGTCAAACAGACTATTCATTCTCCAGCATGAATGTGCCTTTTAATTAGCGATCTAGAAGGAAGTTCAGCGGAACCCACGCCCCGACTCCCTCCCAAGAACTCTGGTGCCTAAAGCCTCCCATTCCACCTCAGGTTTTTAGCAGGTGCTCCCACCCCAGTGAGGCTCACCCACAGGGATGTCTTTCGTAAGCCCACCTCTGCTGGGAGACGTTTAGCCGCCTGGGGTGAGATGGCACGAGGCAGTTCCTTCGCTGAGTGCCTTCGCCAGGTCCAGCCTGGGCTGAGAGGTCCTGAGATTCCACTGCCTGATCGCAGGGTTGAGCCCTCTGCTCACGGCAGACCCCAACCACTGCCCTCCTGGGCACCAGCCCTCAGTGTGGAGGCCGGGCTGGTGCCTGGCTCCAGTCTTATCTGTGCCTTTAATGCTTCTAGCATCTCACATGGTAACTTGGTTCTCTTTCCAGAAGCCTTTGTATTGGTTAACAGTTATTTTCTACTGCAGAAGCAGCTGGGCTATGCAAAAAGTATTCCTCTGTCAGTTCCCCACTTCATAATAAGGATGTTATTAAAACCAGGAATGACTGCGCTGAGAGAGGGTTTTGGGAAATGCAAAGAATAAAGGCCTCTCTGTCTCCAGATTCTGACTTTTCCAAAGTGCCTTAAAAGAAAGGAGACAAATGCCCTGAGTGGCAACTTCTTTGTTACTTACTTTACTCTTAAAACAAAATTCTACCTTTTCTTTCTTTTTTTCATTACGTTTTTGTTCATGTCAAGTATTTGGCTCATTCTCAGAACCAAGGGAAATATCACTTCACTCGTTCCCCCATTTGCTGACCTTTCCGTGTACTCAGTGGGACCAAGGCACGTTAGGCCTGGACACTTGCCTGGTCCACGAGGTGCTGCGGGCCCTCTTTCCTCACTGGGGGCCGCCAGGGCTGAGGGTTCGAGGAGCATTTCTTTCACTTGGGAGTTATGACCATGATGTTGTCATGTGCTGTGCCTGTCTCTGTTTCTTCTCATCCCATTGCTGGTGACACTGTGTGAGTTGGCCTTTGGGAAAGATCAGAGGACAGAGGTGGCACAGGAGGGTAAAGGCAATGCTGCACTGGCCCTCAGCCTGGGCAAGGTGTCTGCTGACCGCTGGGCTGGGCCTGGGGGGCCCCACACAGCCAGGACGACAGCTTTCGTCTCCTGCAGACCTGTTGTGCTATGGGTTTTGATTTCCTGTGTATGCAAATGTGTGTATTTACCATTGTGTGTTGGGGGGGGGGGTCTGACCTTGGTGTTCAAAACAGAAGTGTATTTTTACCTTTAAAATCCAGTAATATAACGTGAATAAATGACCCTATCTTTGTAACCACAAATCGTTTCTCTTTGCCTTGTTCAAGGGGTATTGTGGTTGTGGGGAGGGATTGGGCAGGGTGGGGGTTATAGCTGGGACGACAGCATGCACCACCATGCCTGGCTGTGGTTGTGACCTGTACTTCTGACAGGGCCGTCTCCTGGGCTGTGCGCTACACAGTACACAAGCCTCTCTGGAATCAGACATTTCCCCATCTGAATCTCATTTTCTTATCTGTGAAATGGGAATGATAACACATAGAGAATTTTTTGAGGCTTAGATGATATATCTAAAACAATGACTGATGGCTCACAGGTAGTCACTACATAGTAGCTAGTGCCATTTCAAAGTAGAATTTTTATCCCTAGCAGTTCTCTGGCTCCATTTTAATTTTTTATTTTTTTTTTTTACTATTGCAGAGGATGGTTTTTAACAATTGCCAGGATGGTTCAGATATAGATCTCAGAGCCATTTGTACAAGGTGCTCACAGTGGAACTTAAATGGAATTATCCAAAACAAAGTTTCTTGTCAGTTTCAGGAAATTTAACCAGGTGCTCTTTAGAGTCCTGGTTGTTACCTAGGCCCTTAAGATGGTGAGTGCCCCAGGCATCTCCTCGGTAGCTCTGGGTCAGGCACCAGCAGCCTCTCCCATGCTGGCTGGATTGAATTGGCACTCACAGAGATGGGCCAGAGGAAAGCAGTGTGCAGGAGAGGTGCCGTCCAGGCGAGGGGCCCTGCTAGCACGAAGCTGTGAAGGCAGGAATCACCTGGGAAATAGGAGCAGGCAGGGCAGCCCCGGTAGCCACTCCAGGGCCATCCGGCTGCCTCCATCCATCCGACTGCTGGAGGGATCCCGGGGGCCTCAGGCCTGAGCAGAGGTGGCCCAGGGTTCAGATCTGACCTTCAAACAAGATGACTCTGGTCCTTGGGACAAAGTGCTGCCTTACGGCATCTGACGAAAAACCAAAGTGTTTTTACTTCTCTTATACACCACCGCTCTCCGCACCTCACCTTGACCCCAGATGTGTGGGGATTTCTCCCCACCAACAAGCAACTCTCCCGTGGACACCAGGTGGGTGTCCTGCAATTTAACTCAGTTCCGACACTGTCTACCTAGAAATTGCATCAGATCCCACAGGTTGAGGGCTCAGTCTCACGAGATTGCCCCCACTTCACGTGCCAGTCACAAGTCGTAGGTTGTGACCTATATTTCCTTTTAAAATTTTATTCATTTTTTAGAGACAGGGTCTCGCAATGTTGACCAGGCCAGCCTCAAACTCCTGGGTTCAAGGGATTCTCCCACCTCAGCCTCCTGAGCAGCCGGGACGACAGGCGTGCACCACCACGCCTGGCTATAGTTGTGACCTGTACTCTGACAGACCAGCTATGAATCGGGGTTCCCCTTTGCCCCACCTCGGGTTCAATTACTATTACAGAGGACACAGACGAACAGCCAAATGGAGAGACGCATAAGGCAAGGCACGTGGGAAGGGGAGAGGAGCTTCCACGACCCCTCCAGGTGCACCACCCTCTAAGCACCTCCACGTGTTCAGCCGCGTTTTTAATAGAGGCTCATCATATAGCATAGTTGATTACATCTCGGGCCATTGCTGGTCAACTGGACCTTCAGCCCCCCACTTCACGCAGGATGAGAGGTGGGGCTGAAAGGTTCAAGCTTCTAATCATGGCTTGGTCTTTTTGGTGACCAGACCCCACCCAGAAGCCTACCCAGAGTCACTTCATTAGAACAAAAGACGCTCCTATCACCCAGGAAATTCTGAGGGATTAGGAGCTCTCTCAGGAGCCAGGGTGAAAGACCAAATATTAGCACAAAAGATTTTCCTAGCACTCCTATTGCTCAGGAAATGATAAGGGTGTTAGGAGCTCCGTGCCAGGAACCTGGAGCAGAAACCAAATATGTATTTTTTATTTTATCACAGTATCACACAGGACTTTGCAACTGTAAGGTTGGGTTAAGTGGAACACACAAAGTGAAAAGAAAGTTCACCCTTCCCTCCCTGAAGACACACACCCACACAGATGCATACATACTAACGTGTGTAACACACTGACATGTGCCTATCCAGCATGCCTGGGTTCAAATCCTGAAGATTATGTAAGTTACTACTGTACTTACAAAGCACTAAGAAGATGCCTGGCTCGTAATAAGCATTATAAGTGT
>RJWJ010018407.1:0-31627 GCA_004363605.1 Indri indri | reverse complement strand
TATCTCAATTTATTTTAAAATATCTTTCATGTTAATCATACATCTCATTTTCATTTATAATTTATTATTGTATATTCTATATTTTGTTACTCGGACAGATCTATTACTGTTTTCTACATAAAAATTTTATTTTATTATCTTCTTGCTTCAAATATTTCATTCCTAATCCTAGATTTAATTCTCTCCTCTGACTTTATTATTATTATTATTATTAGCTATGACATCTATTTTAATCTGATACCATCTTTGTAACTCCTGTTTTCAAGTATTTTGAATAAATAAGATGGAATATAACCCAATCTCAACTTTTAATCTGTTTTTGTGTCTTGGAGATAAAAGTGTAATTCTAAGAGACAGCATATGATTGAACTTTTCTAAAATATAAAGTCAATAACTCCTCATTTTCTTAAAAATGAGTTTGATGTATTGCATTTTATATTATATTTGAACCAACACTTCAAATTATTTTTAGCATATGGTTGAATATAATAAAATCATAGTTCCTATTTTAATGCCAACATATTATACATGTTAATCTGTAAATTTCTCTTTTTTGGCATTCTTCTTGGCTTTCTCTTTTCACGTGCATTGCTTTTAAAATAAACTCTAAACTATTTCCCTTTAAACAAAGTCAGAAGACAATTTCAAACAACTTTCAATTTCATCCTCACAGAGACTCTGTACAGGACAAGGGAGCCTGCCGAGTCCAGTTAGAATAGAACCTGCCAGAAAGAGCCCTGAATCACCATGTCTCAGAGGCCGCAGCAGACTTTCTGCCCTGGAGCTGGTGCAAGTCCTCCGGCGCAAGCGACCTCTTAAAGAGTAACTGTCCCAGCAAGCAGTCCACGACCAGGTGCCAGATCAGAGAACACGGGGCGAAAGAACACCGAGATAGCAGAACCCATGCGTTCCGTTCTGGGGAAAGAAACTGCCAGAGGCAACGTGGGTGTTCAGGTTCAATGTGATTAACTGGTGTCCACAGCCCGGCCCTTGTCCAAGCAGGTGTCTGGAGCAGAGACTGGAGAACCGGACTCAAGGAAAACACTAGCAAAGCAGGCGTGCCACCTGCTTGGGGATGACAGGTGAGCCGTAGTCTACATGCGCACCTAGAAGGCTCCCAGAGATGGGCCCGGCAGGTTGCCCCTCCCAGGTTCATTCATGAAGGGCAAAGTCTTTGGGGCCGGGCTGCCCTGGGCTGAGTCTCCACTCACTCAATGTGACATGTGGGGCGAGTTACCTATTTTCCTCCTCCGTAAAGGAGCCCACACTTCCTATGGTTCTTTTATAGATTAAAAAAAATAAAAAAGGAGTCAAAGGTAAAGCAAGTGCACACGTGCCTGACCCCAGGAAGGGCCCAATGAATCTCAGCTACCGTTATGATAATACCTAGGCCACGAAGAAGGGATAATAGAACAGACTTCCAGGTGCGGCTTTCCCCGATTCCGGGAGTGGGGAGAGTTGATTTGCCGCCGACCCGCGCCCGGCGGTCTGCACAGCAGGACAGACGCTGCTACCCTAATCAAAGACAGTCACAGGCCATCTCGCTGCAGAGCAGGCCCTGCCGTCCTGCATGGCGGCTCGCCTGGTGGCTGCAACAGGTACTCAGTTATCAAACAGAGAGGGAGAAAAACATTCACGATGAATTCTTTGCTCAGAAACCCATGCTGAGTCTTCTCCCACTTTTTCTAAATTTCTCCTGCTTTAATTTAGGCCCAAGGATTTTAATTCTGGAAATTTCACTTTAGCTTTTCTCTCTTTGACTCTGTTTCTTAGAATAGTTCCTCACTTGGTCCTTTAAAAAAGGATGACCTAAATTACTGTTAGGTCTCTCTGATTTTAAGATCAATAGAAATCAGCAAAAGCAAAAAAAAAAAAAAAAAAAATCACATCCCTCTGACCCTGACTCGTCCTCGCGGTGAGCAGCTGCCTCTGGCTTTGCTGTTTGAATAACCTCTGGGTGTCCGATCCGCCCCCACAGCTCAAGTTGGAGCTCCAGAACAAATATTTGTTCCAATTTCGAACAAAGTTAGAGAGGTTTTTTTTGTTCTTTCTGACAGCGAACTGTACGCCTCTGTTGCTCCTTTGAACTCAGTTTAGCAGGAAGGAGTGCAGTCCTCCCCGGCCACCTGCTCCAGGGAGCTCGGCAAAGCTGTCCCGCAGAATGAGACGACTCACGTGCTTTCTCGTCTGGTTACTTCTTTTGGAAGCACCAGGCTTTGAAATCCCCACAAACGGACTTTCCGAAGTAAGTACTTCCAGAAGCCCCCTTGCTGTTAGCCTCTGCATAGCTCAGCAAATGACCTCTTGCAGGCCGGGCGCGGTGGCTCACGCCTGTAATCCTAGCACTCTGGGAAGCCGACGCGGGTGGATCGTTTGAGCTCAGGAGTTCGAGACCAGCCTGAGCAAGAGTGAGACCTAGTCTCTAGTAAAAAATAAATAGAAAGAAATTAGCTGGACGATTAAAAATATATAGAAAAAAAATTAGCAGGGCATGGTGGTGCATGCCTGTAGTCCCAGCTACTCGGGAGGCTGAAGCAGGAGGATCGCTTGAGCCCAGGAGTTTGAGGTTGCTGTGAGCTAGGCTAACGCCACGGCACTCACTCTAGCCCGGGCAACAGAGTTAGACTCTGTCTCAAAAAAATAAATAAATAAATAAATAAATAACCTCTTGCGGTTGCTAGTCTATGGCCTTATTCTATGTGTAATGGAAACTTGTGATAAACATCATCTGAGTACAGGTGTTTACTGTTACAATTACCAGAACGTGTATTTACCCTTTAAAGCATTAACAGGTTTTGCATGAGAGTTAAGTCAAGTTCAGGGGGGCATTCCAGTGTGGCATTTATGGAGCATAGCTGCTTGTTCCTTATCTAGAAAATGGGGTGATAACACACCTAACCCAAAGGTTTGCTATGAGAATTAAATGAAGTACATAAACTACATAGCACCGTGTCTGTCGTAGCAAGTGATTAATTATTATTAGCTATTAATCTGATGAAGAAGAAATACCATCAGCACTTCCTACTAGGAGTGTAAGAAAAGTCCTTATTAAAGCACCATTGTTTTTCCCACCTACGTGACAATGACTTTTGTAATAAGGGCATTTTTTAAAATTTCAGAGTATTAGGGGGGTACAAACATTTTGGTTCCATAATTTGCTTTTGTACAAGTTGATTCAAAGTTATGAGTGTGACATCACCCAGACAGTGTGCGTTGTACCCATTAGGTGTAAATTTGCCCATCCCCTCCACCGCACCCTGACGTGCTTGATTTGCATTGAGTTTTACTGCCATATGTGCACACAGGGCATTTTAAGTATTCCTGTTCAAGGAGAGGACGGCCAGAGGTCATCCGGCACAATGCAGGATCAGTTCCCATGGAGCTCAAGGTCTCCGCTTTGGACCCTTAGCCACCAACGTAGGGAAAGGCTTGGACTGAGTCACTCTGAAAGTCAGACAAGAGCTATTTTTATGCCAGAAAAGCAAAGCATGTTATGGGAATATCTTAGCAAAGGCAGAGACTTGCGGAGCGGATTATCTACGAAAAATGCCAAAGAATATTGTGGCATATTTACGGGGGGAACGTATCACTCTGTCTGCTTAGAAATGATCATATTTTCCAACACTTTGAAAACCACCAGAGTGTGTTGGGAGTCTCCAGTGGAAGCCAAGTCATCCCAATGTGTTTGTGATTTCTCAGTCATTTCTAACTGGTATTCCTTCCCTACCGACATTTTCAACTTGGGGAGATGTATGGTTCAAGTCCATCCAGTCAGACACTGCTAATGCCTCCAAGGCCACCCAGATACTTCCCCGGGCCTACCTAATCACTGGGACCCTGGTCCCCTACCTGTCTCTCCTACCATCTCCTGGCGAACAAAAAAATGAATTCCCGTGTCCAGCAAATTTGAGGATGTTAAATTCCATTTAGACACCTCTGAGATCTAACTAGCAAACATAGTGAAGAAATAACTGTATTTTAAAAAATGAGATTGCTCATAAGGAGGGAAAGAATATAAAATAATATAATAAATACCACTGCCTCTCTGGCTCTAGACCTTTTTTTAAAAAATAAAAATAAACATCCTCAATTCTTTTTTAAGTTTGTAGACTATGAAGATCTTGTGGAACTGGCCCCAGGCAAATTTCAGTTTGCTCCAGAGAACCGGAGACACCAGGTACGGTAAGCTTTACTTCCAGATGGCAGCATAAAGGACAGAGATGATGCTTGAAGGAGGAAGAGAAGGATGAAGGTGCTTTTGCTAGATTCTCTCAACAGCTTTGATTTTTAGCAGAGAAGAGCCCAGCGGCTTTACAGCTGGGTGGAAGCAGGTAAGACAGAGTCAGACCTCTGCGCGGCTGTCCAGCAGCCTCCAAACCTCATCAGTCACCTTAGTCCCCTACGGAGTGTTTTCTTCAAAATTTAAGATTACAGAATGATTTTACTGCCTTAGAAGGAAGGATTTCCTACTAGGAGGACTTTTCTTTCTTTTTTTTTTGGAGACAAGGTCTCACTCTGTTGCCCACCCCAGAGTGCAATGGCGTGATCATAGCTCACTGTAGCCTCAAACTCCTGGGCTCAAGCAATCCTCCTACCTCAGCCTCCATAGTAGCCGGGACTACAGGCACGAGCCACGACACCTGGCTAATTTTTCTATTTTTAGTGGAGACGGGGTTTCGTTCTTCCTTAGGCTGGTCTTGAATTCCTGAGCTCAAGCAATCCTCCTGCCTCGGCCTCCCAGATTGTTAGGATTGCTTGCGTGAGCCACTGCGCCCGGCCTCAGGAGGACTTTTCTTATTCCAGTGGTGACAGACACTTCCCGTTGCAGCCTCACACTCTCCTTCTTCCGGTCATTCTGTCTTGGGAAGTGGCTCAGACCTGGCTGGCCACACCGGAGGCTGCATCTAGCAGTGGCAGCACGGGTGGCCAAAATCCTCTTATTAGTGGGGTGAGTTCTCCGGTAAGAGCCCACATGCTGAGAAAGGAGTTATTTACGGAGGCAGAGAGCGCTGAGCTGACCAGTGACTTATTTTGTATGGATATGAATTTTTGGCTTTCTTCTAAAAGTTCAAGGTTTTTTGTTTTGTTTTGTTTTGTTTTGTTTATAGAACAATAATATTAAAACCCATTAGGCAAGACCTCCCATCAGTCTTTATTTAGCCACAAGAAAGAAAAATTAGTCATTGAGTGTTCCATTCAAGAAGTCTAAATGAAGGCAACCGGTGATCTCACTATGTCGCACAGCACCAGAACCTCAGTTCACCCCAAACAGGCTAGCTGAGCTTCTATCCAACACCTGCCTTATTATTTTACAATCCAGCAGACATTAAATGTTCACCCATCACTCTTGAGTCATTCAGTTTTCACAGGCAAGGAGATGACCTTTGTCCAGGCCCCCAGGGCAGTCATTTGATGGATAATCCCCTAGTGTGGTGGTTAGGAGCACAGCATTTTCCAGGTGCCACTCACCATGGTTGGTTTCAGGGTTACACCATGGAGGAAACACACCAAAGTCCCCACTCTCATGTAGCTTAGTCTGAAGGAGGCGGCAGACCTTACTTAATCAACTCATCCCTCAAATAGAACAGATAATTATTAATATAAAGCAAAACGAGAGCTCTGAAGGAAGAAATATGCTGCAATGGAAACACTTAGTGAAGGAAGCTGACCTGGTCTGGGGGGGCCAAAGGAGCGGGGATCTGCAGTGTGAGTAGGAGTTCGCTATGTGTGGGAGTAGGGGACAGAGAGGGCCTGGCAGGAGGAGCATCACACACAGTGGGAACAGCATGTCCAGAGCCCCAGGGCAGAATGGAACATCGGGATCAGCATTCAACTGAATAAAACACAAACCAGACAAATAGAGTAACGGGGCTGTATGCTGCTACCCAATACGCATGTGGCTGAATGTTTTTATTTAAAAATATTGGTTTTAGCATTATATCAAAGACTGACGTATATGCAATCATAAATGGTTGGGAAACTTGTTCAGAGAAACTCACCGGTGGGAAAATCGTTTTTAAGAATATTTGATAGCTACGTCTCAGCTCCAGTGAACGAATGATAGCTCAGTATTACAGAAAAAGAAATTTTTTTGACTGGGAAAATGGTTTTTGCCCTGGAGGTCATAAGTAACATCCAGCTGAAGAATGACTGTCTAACTTTCTTTCACAGAGAAGCCTTTCCGGAGAATCGGGAGAAACGACGGTATGTTTACTTTGATTTTGATTTTGTTACAAATTGATGCCAGAATGATTTTCTTGTTAACTATTACCTGGAAATCAATCCAGGTGTCTCCTTTGTCTTCATCACTGTTTGCCTGACTTGCAAAATACCCCCTTGCCCAATTCTGTTTGGAGGTGTTTTCTGAAATTCGGCATTGACGAGTACAGTATTCTCAAACAGGAGAGAGGCCACCAAGAGCTGAGATATCCTCTCTCTATATTTCCTCAGGTTTTATCAACAGCATAGGTTTCATCCTCCGTATGCATTATTTATTCCAACTTAACTGTTTTGATTTAAAATATGGCACCTAACAGCCTTGGAGGATGAAAGAGCATCTGTGGGAAGGAACTCCTAGACATAAAATGCCCCGGTTCCCTGAGATGTTCAAAGTAGACCCTCCTGTGGCAAGAAAACAGCCCAAGGAAGTGGTTTATGTTGTGCTTCCTGCTCTGAACGGACAGAAACTGCCAGAAATGCACACTTACCTGGAAGGAAAGACAAGCAAACTAGCCTGGGTTTTATCTTACCTTGAGGTAAACTGCATATTAATTAACCGGAAGGTTTAATCTTGGGCCACAAAGTTTGGGGACTGACACCTAGTATTGAAAAAAGCAAATCCTTTTGGAGAAAAAAGCAAAATCTAATGGGTCACATAATTGCCATAGACCTGAAGAAGCTTGCGGCCACCTTCTAAAAGATGTGGGTTTTTAGAGCCTTTGATCAAACTGACATCCTGTGATTCTTTTACACTGGGGCTGCTTGAGATCGGCAGAGATGAGGAAAGATAGTCCAGAGAGCTGGACCAAATATTGCATCAAAATGCCCTCTCTGTGATAAACGCTCGTTGCCCATACCCATCAGTGTTCTCATTGCTTGTTTTAATTGGGGGGATGAGAAAAAGACCGAAGATGAAATTGTAATAGATGAGACTGAAGAGAGGGCAGCTGTGGGGGGTTGGGGGGGCCATACGTGTGTTTGCACCCAGAGCACCCCAGATGCTCCTCACTCTGAAGATACAGCCAGGGTCCCCTTCCAACCCCGACATCCTGTATCCTCTCCCCCACTGTGGCCCTGCATTGAGAGTTATTTCCTGCACTTCCTCAATCCAATCTGGCTCCCTGCATCCTTTTTCTACTTATATTCTAATTTTTTAAACATCATTATTAATAGACTCCTTAATCTAAAAAGGCATCTCAGGGTATCTCGAAACAAAGGCAGATTTCTGCCTGTGGCATAATCCAAGAAGTTAAGAGAATGCTTAACAACACCTGAGCTATAACTTACCAATGCCCCAGAACCGTGCGTAACAAGTGAAATGGACCACTGTTAACCTCGATGCATGGTGAAGTTCTGTGTGATTTTGCTGTCGGTACAGTTGTGCTTTCTTAACAATTTCAGGATGAGGTCGATCAAGTAACTCTTTATAGCTATAAAGTCCAGTCCACTATCACCTCTCGTTCGGCCACCACCGTCATTCAGAGCAAAGTGGTGAACAACTCCCCCCAGCCTCAGAACGTCGTGTTTGATGTCCAGATTCCCAAAGGAGCCTTCATTACCAACTTTTCCATGTGAGTAACTCCCAGGTAGCACCAGAAATTGCGTACGCTCTGCTGACAGAATCAAAAGCCCTCACAGTTAGAAGGGACCTTTGTGGTCAACTGTTCCAATGGTTCTCACCTCCAGAGCTGTGCACCAGCTGGGCAGTGGGTCACTGGGGGTGGGGTCCAATCATTTGTTCCTGTTCTAATTATCGGAATTGGCAAAGGATTTGCTTTTTGTTTCTAATAAGTTAAAGCAAACTTAAGGCTATCTCTATGGTAATGACCTCCCACTTATTTGCATTTCCATGTGCTTTCTTGTGGGGAAAAAAATAGATGGAGTTGTTCTAGCTTACAGGAAACCACATACAAGAGTGTGCGGCAGGTCAGTGTCATCTGCCATATGTTTCTCCAAGGAAAAAAAAAGTTGAGAAGCACTGATTAAATCCAATCACTATCCAGTGCTTGAATTGGTCTATTATACCACTGCCAGGTGGGTTATCCTGGCTTGACTTGATGATTTCCTTAACGATAAACTCATTCCTTCGCAAGACAACGGTTGACAACTCTGTTAGAATTATTTCTTATACTTCATGTAAATATTTTCCATTTTCTACCCAGTGACTCTAGTTCTACTCACATGGAATAAAAAAAAGTCTCTACAAACTACATACTGAAGTTCTCATGTAGGAAATGATGTATCATCTGAATTTAGATTCAAAATAATTGAGGTGGGAAGTGTGGGAGTTTAGACAAATGAAGATTGGCCAAGTATTGACAATGGTGTTGCTCAGTGATGGTTTCATGGAGGTCTCTTCTATGATTCTCTCTATTTTTGTATGTTTGAAAATTTCCATAATAATCTTGCCCACTTGGACGCTTTGTGTACCAAGGCTAAATGCTCCCTCCTCCTCCACGTGACTAGAATGGTTTTCTGTGCCCTGAGTATCCTGGTAGCCATCGCAGGGTGGGCTCCGGTTGGTCCATGTCCCTCCTGGGCTGGCCGGAACAGAGCGCAGTCCCCTGCATACAGCCTGCCTGTTTTAGATTAAGACATTAGGTTGAGTTACTGCTCATCTGCTTTTGTCCTTCACTTACCAAGGTAATCAACAATAATTGTGAACAAACAAAATAAAGGGAACTGCAGAGCCACATTAATTATATTTTCTAAACAAAGCGAGTAGGTAGAAAAAAGCATTATGTGACTTTGATTGGTATCCTTTGAATTGGCTTAAAAATTGATCACTTTTTTTGGTCAGCCTTTTCTAAAAAGTAAAGGGAGAAGGAAAGGCTTTTCTGTAATTGAATTATACGATGCCGTGTCCAGAAATGACATTTAAAACTATATTTAATAAATTCTGATTTTTAAACCATGTGATCAGAACTTATTCTAGGGATCTCTCCTTTCTGTTTTCCTTCATTCTTTTCTTTCTTCGCCATGTCAGTCCATGGAACTGTGGTCCCCAACCCCTGGGCCGAGGACCGTGGACCGTGGACCGTGGACCGGTACCGGTCCGTGGCCTGTTAGGAACCAGGCTGCACAGCAGGTGAGCGGCGGGCGAGCGAGCGAAGTTTCGTCTGTATTTACAGCCTCTCCCCATCGCTCGCATCACTGCCTGAGACACACCTCCCCTCACCCCGCCCCGGTTCATGGAAAAACTGTCTTCCACGAAACCAGTCCCTTGTGCCAAAAAGGTTGGGGACCGCTGCCATAGAAGATTTGAAGTGACAAGAGACAGAATAGTGAAACATACAGTCTCCCTCTACACAGGGCCGAATTTATAAGACCAGAGAAGATACCTATTTATCATCAGTTTAAAATAAGCTGTGTATCTTTTATGGGCACTCATCCTATTCATGAGGGATGACCTAATTACCTGACCTAATTACCTCCAAAGGCCCCACTCCTAATCCCATTATATTAGCGGGTAGTATTCCACATACGGATTCTGGGGGGACACAAATGTTCGGTCCATTGCATACTCCCAGGCTGTGCCAAATTCTTTACTTGCAGAAGAATGTGCCGATGAACCAAACGTAATGAGATAATTAGTGATTTATCAGTCACCTTTCCTAGTCACATGGGTCACTCACACTGGATACCCAAAAAGAACAATGGTTGATCTGAAGGTTAAATTTGAAAGTGAGGAAAAAGTTTAAACACTAACAACAGAACGTGAGGGAAAGTTTTTAGGATGGGAGTCTACCTCGCCCCTCTCAAATCACACTGTCAAATAAAGGACGTCTTGTCTATGAGTTATTCCAATGTCTCTTCTTGTTTCTTACAGATGCAAAACGATCATTGCTCCCCCGTTCATTACATCGAGCTTGCTGGGTTGTCTTTGTTGCTTTGCTAAGGCTACTATTCCAACCAACATGTTGCCTTCTGTCCTTTTCTAGGACTGTGGATGGCACGACCTTTAGGAGTTCCATTAAGGAGAAAACTGTGGGCAAAGCTCTCTACTCACAGGCGAGAGCAAAAGGCAAGACGGCGGGCTTGGTGAGGTAAGGCCTGAACAAGCAGAACTTGCCCTCTCATCTCGACGGGGGCTCTGCTCTTGTCCCCGCACCCAGCAGCAAACAAGCTGCTTTCTCTTTAAAACCCTTAATGCTTCAAAATCAATAATCACATTGGACTCAATATGTGCAGTGACCAATAAGTTCTTACACTAGAGATACACATTCAATGTGATGAAATAATAGAATTCTTCTAAAATATATAGGGAGGCCAGGTGCAGTGGCTCATGCCTGTAATCCCAGCACTTTGGGAGGCTTGAGGCCAGAGGATTGCTTGAGGCCATGAGTTTGAGACCAGCCTGGGCAACATAGCGAGACCCTGTCTTTACAGAAAATAAGAAC
Organism: Indri indri; assembly: GCA_004363605.1. Taxonomy (NCBI): domain Eukaryota; kingdom Metazoa; phylum Chordata; class Mammalia; order Primates; family Indriidae; genus Indri; species Indri indri. The sequence goes on along the minus strand of RJWJ010018407.1, from coordinate 21,008 downwards.
AATTAGCCATCAGTGATGGCACATGCCTGTAGTCCCAGCTACTTGGGAGGCTGAGGCAGGAGGATCTCTTGAGCCCAGGAGTTCAAAGCTGCAGTGAGCTGTGATCACACCACTGCATTCCAGCCTGGGTGACAGAGTGAGACCCTGTCTCTAAAAAAATAGCAAAATAAAATTAAATATTTAAATAAAAAAACAAAGACTTCCTGGAGTGAGTCTCCTCCAATGCAGCATAGGAAATGTGTGCTGTCTTTGGCGTCGTCTAACCTTGGGTGTGAGTCCTGGTCCTCGAATTGGCTGGCGGTGGGGTCTTGAGCAGGTTCCTCATCCTCTATGAGCCTCACTTACTATCGTCTGAAAGATCAGGGTGATGATATCCATCCTGCAGAGCTGCGGTATCAGTGGTGACCTATGTCAAGTTCCTGGCCCAGAATAGGAACCAATCGCTAGTAGCTTTTTGCAGATGACACTCAAATCAGTAAGAAGCTCTGGAAGCAGAAGATCAGGTAGGAGAGGAGACTGATGCTCTTGGTGGGATTACCTGGATCTAGACCTTGCACTTGTCTCCCGGGCACGGACCGTTCATTTCCGTGAACGACGGAGAGGCTGGACCACCCAGGAAAGTCTCCACGCCCTCCGCCTAGATCCTGGGTCTCGCAGCTCAGTCATGCATGTGGTGACTTACGCTGGGGCTCTCACCTTCAGGAGCGGGGCTCTGGATATGGAGAACTTCAAAACCGAAGTGAACGTCCTTCCCGGAGCAAAGGTGCAGTTTGAGCTCCAGTACCAGGAGGTGAAGTGGAGGAAGCTGGGATCCTACGAGCACAGGCTTTCTCTGCAGCCGGGACGGCTGGCCAAACACTTGGAGGTGAGCGTGGCTTTGGAGGGCAGACAGTGACCCGTCCTTTCATGGTCCCTGTCCCCGATTTATACTTTCCGTTTGTCATCACTGTTCGCGGTGTTGGATGCCACTCGACTCTGCAGGGCAGTGTGGTGTACGGAAAAGACTATGGGTTTGGAGTCGACCACGTCCCGATGGATTTCAGCGTCAGCTCTGCCCCTTATTAGCTGTATTGCAGTAGTTTCCTGGGGCTGCCATAAGAAATTACTGCTAACTGCACAGAAGACAACAGAAATTTATCCTCTCGCAGAAGTCTGAAATCGAGGTGTCAGCAGAGCTACACTCCCCCTGGGAGCTCTAGAGGGGGGTCTGTTCCTTGCTGCTTCTGCTGTCTGGCAGCCGCTGACATCGCTTGACTTGCGACATGTCACTCCAATCCCTTCCTCCCTGGTCACATCATCTCCTCCTCTGAGCATCTCAGACCCCGCTCTGCCTCTCTCCTGTGAGAACACTTGTCATTGGATTTAGGGCCCACCAGCTGGTACAGGATGATCTCGTCTCAAGATCCTTAACTGCATCTGCAAAATCCCTGTTCCAAAGAAATTCACATTCACTGGTTCCAGAGATTTGATGTAGGCATATCTTTAGGGTATTGCCACATTCAACCCACAATGCTAATCTCCAGGGACAGGTTATCCTGAGTCTCTACTGTCTCATGTGTAAAAAAGATACCATAACAGTGGCTCACGCCTGTAATTCCAGCTCTTGGGGAAGCCAAAGCAGGAGGACCGCTTGAGATCAGGAGTTTGAGCCCAGCCTGGGCAACATGGCGAGACCCCACCTCTACAAAAGGATGCTATAACATACTTTGTTCCTTCGTTCTAAGTGAGGTGAATTCACAGAACTAGGTAGCAGTTAACAGGTGCTCAATGAGTGAAGTTAGTTGTCTTCCCTGCCACCCTGACCACCATCGCTGCAGGGGAGCAATGCCTTTGGCTTTCGTTGCTGGCCATCCCTTGAGCTCACCTGCACCGTCATCTTCACGTCTTGATGTAAAGTCTGAAATGCTCTTTTATTTTCTCAAATCTTTGCGGCACCATATGAACATGCTGTGTAAGAGGCAGAGCGAAGCAACCCAGGGGCGTGCACCAGCCAGCCCACCTGACCACCTGGCAGACGGGAGAGTGAGGCAGACAGGTGGTGAATGGCCCACCGACACAGGGGACGAAAGGGGATGAATTAATCATGGTGAAGTTTTCATTCCCATTCGAAAAGCTGCATATCTGATAAGTAATGTCCTCCTTTTTTGCCCTGGCACCGTGAATGCTCTTATAAATAAAAAGACTAGAATAGAATGAAGAAAGCGAATTAGGCCCCGGGGGAATAAGGCTGTAGACCATAAGCACTGAGTTGACAGAAGCGGGTTTAGCCTCCATGGTGGGATGACCCGCGTCCCGGGGAATCTATACAAGAACTTTCAGCAGTGACCATGGAACCACGCTGGGGAAACCCGAAGATGAGAAAAGCGTCAGAGGACTCAGCAGTTTTCCTTCTTGCTTAAAGATCCTTTAGAGACTTTTAATGCTTTGGGTACTTTTCTTTCCCACCCTCAGGTGGACGTGTGGATTGTTGAACCTCAGGGAGTAAGATTTCTTCATGTCCCCGACACCTTTGAAGGCCATTTCGATGGAGTTCCGGTCATTTCCAAAGGACAACAGAAGGTACCGGGAGCCTTGCACGTCTTCCACGGGGCATACAAGACAACACTCCCAATCACGCCATTCCCTTTAGACGCGAGACTGTCCCTGTCGGAGCCTCATTTTCCCCGAGTAATCCACTTGACCAGCAGCTAAGAGGCAGCTTTCAAATAATATGCGGTAGATTTCCATCGACCGCAGCAAGAACAAGTCAGCTTAATTCCCTCTGCCTTAATGGCCAGTGGCAACCAACGGGGACTCCTCTAAGGTCAAACTCCTCTAAGAACATTTCACAGACTCTTTCCAGAGCCTGTCGTCATCCCTTCCTTGGGGGATGGAGGAAACTCTTTGATCTCCTTTAAAAAGGCCTCATACCAGGCAAACGGACAGCACTGCAGGCCGGCAGACGCTCCCCTCGAAAGCCCCAGCTGTGTCCCTCACATCAGGGACAAGCCTACGGCTGCTGCCTGCGTGCAGCGCGGCCACTGGGCAGCGCCTCTTCCCCTGCATGCGCGAGAAGGAGCAGCTGTCGTGCCCTCACCCGGAGAGGGCTGGGGCCGAGGCTCTGACGCCACCCTTCTTTCCAGGCACACGTCTCCTTCAAGCCCACGGTGGAGCAGCAAAGAATATGCCCCAGCTGCCTGGAGACCGCGGTGGACGGGGAGCTGGTGGTGATGTATGACGTGAACAGGGAGGAGAAGGCTGGGGAGCTGGAGGTGAGTGTGGACAGACGCTAGCGCCACCGCCACACTGACACCACAGGGCTGCTGCTTGCTAAACAAACCCCTGGCTTGTGGGTAGTTTCTAGCTGCCACGCAAGTGTTTCTAGCTGCAGAGAACACGCTGAAATTACATTCCTTTAATATGTTGCTAAGCATTATTTTTTATGTCATAAAAACTAAATAAGGCCGGGTGTGGTGGCTCACGCCTATAATCCTAGCACTCTGGGAGGCCAAGGCGGGAGGATCGCTTGAGGTCAGGAGTTTGAGACCAGCCTGAGCAAGAGCGAGACCCCAGCTGTACAAAAAGTAGAAAAAATCAGCTGGGCATGGTGGTGTGCACCTGTAGTTCGAGCTACTTGGGAGGCTGAGGCAGGAGGATCGCTTGAGCCCAGGAGTCTGAAGTTGCTGTGAGCTGTGATGACACCACTGCACTCTAGCCAGGGTGACAGAGTGAGACTCTGTCTCAAAAAATAAAAATAAAAATAAATAAAAGGTCGCTGGGTCTCATGCGCTTGTCCCAGAAGGGTACTTCTGGGCCTCATAGGAGGAACAATAAGAAGTTACAAACCAGGAACTTTGGATAGCCTCCCAAGGCCCTTTGCAGTGAGACAATCAAAGAAAACACGGAGGTTACGAGGTAAGAGAAAGGCACAGCCAAAGCCTAGAAAGGTCCCAGAGTGAATTCCAGGGTCAACGTTTACTGTGAGATTTCTTGAAAATTTTCCTTTCCCTTTTGTTCTGTCTTAGACGTTCTGTCTCCATGTCCTTGTGCTAAGTAAGAATGCTTAGAACGTATCTAAAAGCCTGCGCGTCTCTCCAGCGGCAGAGGGTAGAGAAACGTCTTGGAGGCTGCAGCCGCACGCCCTGCGGCTGGACACTGCGGTGTCCTGATAGAGCAAGCGGAGGGCGGTGGGAGGAGCTGGGCGAGCCAGTCATTAGCGCCTCCAGCAGGGGACAGAGGGTGGTCGGTCAGGAGTCCACTGGGGTGGCTGCTCGGTAACTTCGAGAAAAATCCAAATTTCCTAACGCGGCACGTAAAGGTCCATCATGATCTGTCCTGCTCATTCTGCAGCTAATTTCTTGAACTCTTTAATTCTGCGGCCCCATCTTGCTAAACCACTTATGAAGCCACCTATGGCATCCTCTCTTCTGCGGGGCTGCACTGTCTGGAACCCTCCCCCGTACCGCCACCTCAGCCCCGACCTGGTCACCGCAGGTCCCAGCGGAGATGCCGTAGGTGCCGTGTCCTTGGGGAAGCCTCCCCTGCCTGCGCGAGGTGCCCCTTCGCTGGGCTCTCGGAGACGTTACTTTCCTATCGCAGCGCTTGGCACACTGCCCGCAGGTCCCCACCTGTCTTCTCCTCCAAGGACTCTGCCTGGTCTGCTGTTGCTCACAGAGCACCTGGGACAGGCTGTCTGTAAAGACGGGTGACAAGAGTGACGTGGAGTGGACGCTCTGCTGGGAAGGCGTGGACCCTCGCAGGATGGGAACAGGGAGCAGGCAGGGGAAGGGGAGACGGGGGTGCACCAAGCTCCCACCTCCTCACCTCTCCTCTCCGGGGCCCCCATCTCCCGACCTCCTGAACATTGGTCAGGATTTGGCTCACAGACATCTTCTGCTTTTCAGGTATTCAATGGATATTTTGTCCACTTCTTTGCTCCTGAAAACCTGGACCCGATCCCCAAAAACATCCTCTTTGTTATCGATGTGAGCGGCTCTATGTGGGGCATTAAAATGAAACAGGTAAGTGCCCCTTGTTTGCAGTGGTATGCGGGGCTCTCCCTGGCTTCTTGGATCCCCTCCCGAAATGCAATCATTCAATCTTCCCTCCCCTTTCAGGGCGAAAATTCAGGGACTGTGGCTACTGACGGAGGGTGTGAACTCCACCCGGAGTTTTGAGATGATTGCTCATTCACAGGACGTGCACCCCAATCTTCTAATCGTTTCTCCCTTGTAAAATTCCCGTCCTTCTCATCTCCCTCTTTCTGGCTTCCTCTTCCCTCTCTTTCTCTCTTTCCTGTTCTGCGTCTAAAATTTCCTTGAAAAACTGTCTCTTTGACCTCTTCGAAAAATTTCATCTCTGCATCACCTCCTCTCACTCTGATCACTCACATCCCTTTAGTTCTTCTGCATAATGTTTTAGTTTAATATCTTAGGTCACATGCAACTTTTAAATCAATACGTGCATATCGTTTCTGATTATATCGTAATTCCTTGAGGGTGGCTATCCTTTCTCGTTTTCCAGTTTGGAGCTCAGTATAGGCTTATTCCGTGACAAGTGGTATAGATGCCATTCTAAAGAACAAAAAAGGCAATATCCATCCAACCAATTCGAGCAACCAACCATCATTCATTCAGCAACCATTTTTGGTTTTTGCTTTTTGTTTTTTGAGACAGGGTCTCATTCTGTCTCCCTGGCTAGAGTGCCATGGCATCAGCTCAGCTCACAGAAACTTCAAACTCCTGGGCTCAAGCAATCCTCCTGCCTCAGCCTCCCAAGTAGCTGGGACTACAGGTGTGCATCACAACCTGTAGTTGTGTGAGACAATACAAACACTGCCAGGTGGGATTTGATGGTTTTGAAGTTTGCGACCTTAAACTAAGAATAGTCAGGCCGGGTACAGTGGCTCATACCTGTAATCCCAGCACTTTGGGAGGCCCAGGCAGGAGGATCACTTGATGCCAGGAGTTTGAGGCTACAGTAAGCTGTGATCACACCACTCCACTCCGGCCTGGGCAACAGAGTGAGACCCTGTCTCAAAACAAAAAACATATAAAAAACTAGTCAAACTGGTCATGCATAACAAAATAAGACAGTAAAAGTTTAAGTATCAAAAAGGTCATTTCAGTGGCTCATACCTGTAATCCCAGCACTTTGGGAGGCTGAGGGAGAGGATTGCTTGAGGCCAGGACTTCAAGACCAGCCTGAGCAACATGGTGAGATATTTGTCTCTAGAAAAAAATAGAAAAATTAGCTGGGCGTGGTACACACCTATAGTCCTAGCTACTTGAGAGGCTGAGGCAGGAGGACCACTTGAGGCCAGGAGTTTGAGGTTGCAGTGAGCTGCGATGATGCCACTGCACTCTAGCTGGGGCATAGAGTGAGACTCTGTCTCAAAAAAAAAAAAAAAAAAGAGTCAATAATAACACATTCAGAATAAGCGAAGGGTAGGTTTGTGTTGACTGAGGTGAGTTCGAGGTTTTCTAGAAGTTTAGCTCGAGTCAGTACTTGAAAGATGACCAGGATCAATGACTGGTCTTCCTAGTTTTTCCTTGGGCTTAGATTTCATATAATGAGACCTTTCATTCTCTTTCGAAATAGACCGTGGAAGCAATGAAGACCATATTGGATGACCTGAGAGCAGAAGACCAATTCTCTGTGGTTGATTTCAACCAGAACGTTCGAACCTGGAGAAATGATTTAGTTTCAGCTACTAAAACACAGGTCGAGGATGCCAAGAGGTATATTGAGAAAATCCAGCCCAGTGGAGGTGAGTGGGTTTGGTCTGAAGCCCAGTGAGAGGCTTCGGTGATTCACGTAAGCAGCGTCATGCGCTATCATGGCGGTCTGCGCACAGTCCAGAGTGAGCTGCTTTAAATAATACCTTTGTTGGTAAATGACGACTACTAAGTTTGTGGTAAAAGCACAACACAAAATCCAGCCCACACAGGTATTTAACCATTCCCACCTTCCCTAGAAAAGAGCTCAGGAAGTGACAGTATATGTCTTTATTACCTGCATTTCGTAAAATGTTAGTCTCCAGCGCATCTCAGCGAGGTTGATTTAGATACCTTAATTTGGTGTTTCACAAAATAGCAGACTGGTGCTTTGAAGGGGTTAATTCATCTCCAAGGGGATAGTTTGCTTCAAAGTGAATATTTCACTACACCAGGGGATCGCCAGGCTGAGCAAGATTTGTGTCACTGAAAAAGCAATCAGATAATTTTGGGATTGAACACATTATGCCTAAGCCATCACCAAACAGATCAACCTGAATCCGGGATGTAATTTGTGTGTGTGTGGAATGAAAGCACATGGAACAGCATGTGATATTCCCTCCACAGGCACGAACATCAACGAAGCACTCTTGCGGGCCATCTTCATTTTGAATGAAGCCAGTAACCTGGAGTTGTTGGACCCCAACTCAGTCTCGCTGATCATCCTGGTTTCTGATGGAGATCCGACAGTAGGCAAGTATCACTTTGATCTTCTCCCGACAAACATTTTCACCGTTGTTCCTTAGAACGGCGGTTTGCTTAAAATGGGAACTCTAATGGCGCTTGCCTGCGTTTCTAAAACATTTTAAACTCACGCTTCCTAAAGAAAGTGCCTCTGAAGCCCTCACCCCCTTAGACCACCTCCAACAGAGCCCGTGAATGCTCCCACGTCACCTCCACAATACGGGGACATGTGAGTTTGGATTTTAATAGTATGTTGTGCGGACTGTGGATGCATCTGGGGAAATGCATTTATTTCCTCAACTTGAGGTATGTGCAGAGGCTGCGTGGAAGTGCGAATGAGGAGGGTTGGTCCCTGAGGTCCCAGAACTGCCTCTGGAGGCCACAGTGACATATCCCTACTCTTCTCCACGTTTCCCCCCAGCTGGAGAACTGACTGCTCTCTGTGACGGCCTTTAAGTCAATCATCTTTCTTATCTGCAAAATGGCTTCGACAGCTCCCTACTTGTACCTATCTACCTTTATTTTTATTCGTGTCTTTATCCTGATGACTATAGCAATAGTGAATGCTAGATTGTGTGGCCCGAGTGTGTTGTCACGTAGACAAGGATCGTGTCTAACCCATGCCTGACGCAGCAAAATGGAATGAAAATGCAGGAGGCGGGGACGACAATGGCATCCGGAGCATTAGAAAGACGCAGCGCTGCCGTTCTACTCACAGTCAGAGTAGAATGAGCGGTTGTTATGTATTTGCTGCAGATTCAATGTTTCCCCGCTCAGCTCACATTACTTTTAAAATTCAAATTTTAAAAATAAGGAAGAAAAGGAAATATGCTAAAAAAAAATTAAGTCTGTTTCTCACTCCTGTTTCTCAACCATCCAGTTCCTGTCCCCGGAGTTGGTCGCTGGTTACCAGTTTCTTGTGTATCTTTCCAGAGATAGTTCCTGCATTTTAAATTTTGACAAATTTTGCTAAACTGCCCTTCCTGGATTTTTCCAAAAACGTTACATCATTGCTTCTTCATCCCTGTCCTTTCTGTCATCACCAACTTCAGGTGAAGTAAAATTGTCGAAAATTCAGAAGAACGTGAAGCAGAACATACGAGACAATATCTCCTTGTTCAGCTTGGGGATGGGGTTTGATGTTGACTACGACTTTTTGAAGAGACTGTCCAATGATAACCGTGGAATTGCTCAACGGATCTACGGAAACCAGGACACGTCTTCTCAGCTTAAGGTAACACTTTCTTCCGTTCTTTTCTTTGCTCGAAATCATCTAACTACCCATATCTGACACTTAAAAGAAGACAGCTGAATCTGACCCCAAATTGTCATCATTTCAGCCATATCCAGTCTCAAGAATCAGGGAAGTGATCCATTCCTTTCTTGTACACTTCCCCTTCACCCGTGTATTTCTGCACTAACAGGGAGACACACTTCCCTACCCACCCCCCAAACAAAGAGTCTCCTGAGGCTTCACCAAAGCTTCTTGTAGCTTTCCCGTCCCTCTGAGCACTTGGTCTCCCTGTCATCATGGCTGCCCGTTTCCTCTTTAAAGTGCCCTGTCATCTTGGATATCAATTTTTTAACATGTAAAACAGATCAAACTATGGCCTGTAAGTTTCCTTAAGTATAAAAGATACAAATTACTTGTTTATTTTGAATAAATGGATAAGAAAACGCTATAGAGAAAGAAGAACATGCCTTTTCCCCTGCCTTTTGTCAGTGCCAGGCACCATATTTAAACTTGGGGACAGGTAAGGGACAAGGTCTAGTGTGAGGAATAGCAACCCAGCTGATTTTTATTATTGGGAGTGTCCATGAGCTTTTTGTGCTGATCATAACAGAACAAAAAACAAAAATGCTGGGCTCTTAAGTCAAGGGTAATATTCTTGACAAGTCTTCATCCTCTCTCTGTCTTCATTTTTTTCTGATAATTTATGAGCATTTTTCCTTGTGCCAGAGGTCCCGTGAGAATAAATTAAGAGGTACCTGCTGAGCATTTGAAGAATCTCAGAGAAAAATGCTTTGGATTTACAAAATGGTATGAAAATAATGGTTTCTCTTTTTTTTTTTAACGAATTGTAGAAATTCTACAACCAAGTCTCTACTCCACTGCTCCGGAATGTTCAGTTCAACTATCCCCATACGTCAGTAACGGATGTCACTCAGAACAGTTTCCATAACTATTTTGGGGGTTCAGAGATTGTGGTGGCAGGAAAATTCGACCCTGAGAAACTGGAGCAACTACAGAGCATTATCACCGCCACGTCGGTACGATTATTTACAGTGCGTCTTGCATGTTACCCCTGCCCTCCCAGAGTTATGTGTGTAGCATAAAAGCAACATGTGAAGAAGAAGGCATGAGAATATCTCTGCCGTCTGCCCAACTATTCTGTAAATCCTCACCTGCTCACCAAGCCCAAGCCCAAGGTGTGCATTTCCTGCCTCAGTAGAGGCCGTGTTCCATTCCTCCCGCATTCTCATTCATTTACAGCAGGTACTAAACATGCAAATGGATTAACCATAATTCTGTTCCCCTGGTGTCTTTCAACTGAACCTCCCATCATCTAGGCTAACACGGAGTTAGTCTTGGAAACTCTGGCCCAGATGGACGACTTGGAGGATTTTCTGTCAAAAGACAAGCACGCAGACCCTGATTTCACCAGGAAACTGTGGGCCTATCTAACAATCAACCAACTGCTGGCTGAGCGGTAAGCAGAGAAGAGTGTGCACGCCATGGGGATTTGAAAAGGTGAAATGTTTGCCTTGAATCGTTGACGTCATACACACAAAAAGAGTTTAGAACCGAGAAAGGCAGCAAATGAATATAGCTTTGGATCATTAACTTCCATTGGTTCCGGACACTGTAGCTGAAGCTGGGTTCACTCTTGTTTCTTTCTTATTGAGATGCATGATTAATGATAACATTCAGTAAGGTGTGTAAAGGGCATTGATTTTAAATGCACAGCTCAATGAACTTCTACATATGTCACCCAGGTAATCAACACCCAGATCCAGATGTAGAACCTCCGAGGGTTCCCTATTCCTCTTCCCACCACCTCCATTCCAACATCCACCACCTCCAGTGGAAAATGCTACCTCAACATCTGCTACCATTAGTTAGTTTTCCCCGTTACTAAATTTCACATAATCGTTCCAGCTGTATTCTTTCGTTTCTAGCTTCTGTCACTCAATACGATGTCTGTGAGAGTCATCCATGCTCTGTGTGCGTCAGTGATTCATTTGCATTTACTCTTGAAAACAGGTTATTTTCCAAAGAGAAATTCACTGTGATGCGATTATGATGTCCCCTAAGGAAGGGCTCCCCAAAGCTCACCCGTGTGACCTCTGGTTTCCCCACTGAGCTGCATCTCAGCTCTCCAACATAAAAACTGTATCGCTAGCATAACGAATGGTTTTTTGACCACACGCACCGGAATGACAGGAAGGTGTTGGATAAAAGCTCCTATGCCCAAGCCCTGTTGCACCTCTTAGATCAGATTCTCTAGGAAGACGGAACAGGATGATCTGAACTAGGCTGGGAAAATGAAATATGGTTGTATAACTGGACTCACAGAGAAAATCCCTAATGTCGATAAGATTATAAAAAATACACAAGGCTGTAAGCTGTGGCTTTGAAGTAAGCAAGAAATATCCCTCCCTGTCTGACAGAAGCACACTGAGTGTGTGTAAAGGCATAGAGCAGATTGTTGGAGAAGTTAAATATTGATTTTTTTGGAAAAAAATCCCTATAAAAAGATCAGTGGTTGCCAGGGGTTGAGGGGATGGATGGATGAATAGGTAGAGTACAGAGGATTTTTAGGGCAGTGAAGCTACTCTGTATGATACTACAGTGGGGGATACCTGTCATTGAGCGTTTGTCTGAACCCATGGAATGTATAACACCAAGAATGATCCCTAGTGTCAACTGTGGACTCTGGGTGATAAAGATGTGTCAACACAGGTTCATCAATTGTATTAATAACAAACACACCACTCTGATGTGGCAGGGATGTTGACGGGGGGAGGCTGTGCTTAGCAGGGAGGTAGTACACCAGAAATCTTGGGACCTTATCGTGAACCTAAACCTGCTCTAAAAAATAAAGTTAAAAAAAAAAAAACCCACGGGATCGCACAGCTAGATAAAATACTAAGTTTCCTGAAGCCAGTTAGCTCTGTTTCCCTGTCACCTTGTTTCCTTCTGCCCCCCGCCCCCAGGTAGGACACCAGACGTGGGGTGCAGGGAAGGGGGGTGCCAGACTTGAGTTCCGGATGCAGTGATGTTCTGAACATCTCTCCTTCTCGGATACAGAAGCCTGGCTCCCACAGCTGCCGCCAAAAGGAAGATCACAAGAACCATCCTGCAGATGTCTCTAGACCATCACATCGTGACCCCACTGACCTCGATGGTGATTGAGAATGAGGCCGGGGACGAGCGCATGCTGGCCGACTCCCCGCCGCAGGACCACACGTGCTGCTCAGGTGGGTGCTCCCACCGGGTGGGTGTCGCGGGGCAGCTCTCGCCCACCCCAGCCCACCTCTTGTCCCCAGCCCTGTGTCCCTGGGTGCCCAAGCTCTTCCTGCCAACTCACTTCGAGAATGGTCTTTAAACATTCTCGCTCACAAATCTCCTGAAGGAATTCTCAAAACCTACGTACACCGCCCCACCCGACATTTTTGAAATCAACATTTAAAATTTTTCATCTTCTTTAAATAGTTGCAACAAATATAATTTCTGGAATATTGTAAATATTGACCTTTTAAAATAAAACGGTTACATCACTATTTTAAACATAGCCAACGAAATAGGGTACCTAATTTGATACACACACCATCATTCATTTAAAAAAATACATGAACAAATTCTATATTAATTATTAGAAATTTTACATTGTTCTTTTTCTAGCTGAGCTTGTATTTCCATTCCACTTTCCCGATAGAGAACTATATCCTAATGTAATATATTTTTGCATGTTCTTTAATGATCACTCTGCTTCTCTGCAAGAAAAATGTTTAAGATTTTAAATTTTAATTTAAAAAAGTTTAAGTTTAAAAATCATGACCATAAGACTCTGAGTGATCAAAATTCTCCGCTGGATTGAAATTACTACTAGCAGTCAAGTGAGCAAAATAATATAAATTTATCACAAATCTTGATATAAGTACAATTTAGTTGAAAATGATCTCTTATTGAGAAAAATGTGGCGGAGTGTTTTTTCACGTACCCATGGGTAAATATTATGTACGGATAGATTGAAAAAGGCAAGATTCAGCATCAATTTTACTTTTAAAATAATTTTTATAGGCACGAGTCCCAATAAACGTTGTTGACATATAAGTAGACAGAACTGGAGAGAGCTTGTTTATAGTTACATTACTCACTTATCTGAACTATTTTGAATTTAGATGCCAAAACTCACATATGGATCTAGCACTCAGAACATTTTAATCAGCTGACAACTCGAGCCCATTTCCAGTTTTGTTGAAAGCAAAGAGTTGGAAACCATCTATTTAACTTGCCAAAAGATTTGTTATCCCATCTTTAGAATGGTTCAGTTTTTTTTTGGCACTACGCCAATATTTGAACGGCTGCTTTAGCTCCTGGGAGACTGTTGGTGAGGGGAGGACGAGGAAGAGCCTGCCTTCTGTTTGCAAACTAGGAGGAAGGGGTTTCCTTAGGAGAGAGTACAGGTGGAAGCTGAGAAGATAGAAATTGCCTTAAAAGCAATTCATGCTCTCTGTGTCCTGTAGAAAGTTCCCAAGCACACCCAAGAGGGCACATAGTCAAGGCTAGAAACCTCCGGTTTATTAGACCTTTCCTTCGCTTTCTTAGGGACTGGTCCAGTGGAAACATATCCTTGAGAATGACCTTCATACAATGGAGGGATCGTTTTCGCCATTTTTAATTTTGGCCAAGGGTGTTGCCAAGTGTCCTGCGCTGGCCCAGAGTTCAAGAAACTGTGACTTCTGATGTCCCAGTTACAGCAGCCTGGCGCTCACAGATAGATTGATCTAGGGGACTTTACATGACACAAAAAGGTTTATTTTGCTTTGCTTTCTGCTATCCGGTCAATCTCTCTGTGCCAGTTCCCCAGGGTTAATGTAAAGTCTCTCACCAGTAGGGGAACTGCTTTGGGAAACCAAATTGCTTAGCTGTTGTTTGGCGAGTAAGTAGGGACAGATCCAGGGAGGCACCCACGGTGACCTGGGACTTCCCCTGGGATTATCTCCCAGCTTAGGCTGCAGGCACGAGGCATTTCCCCAGCTCTGCATAGCAGCTCCCCAGTGCACCCCTTGTTCAGGTTCTGGACCCTAGAGAGACCCATATCGCAGGCCCCCCTGTGCAATGCCAGAGGAAGCCAGAGGAGAGAGAACTCCGGAATAAAAACAGCAAAGAAACCCTCAGCTGACAGACTCCAGGGGCTGAACAAAACAGATTCCCGAAATTATAGGCAATTTCATAGAAACGTAAACCTGGAAACTAACAGATGCAGGTTTTTCTGCACAGGTGCCCTGTATTATGGCAGCAAAGTGGCCCCGGGCTCAATCCCATCTTGGGCCAGCCCTTCACCAACACCAGTGATTCCAATGCCTGTGAAAGGGGCTCGGGTGCTGGAGGCAACGCCTCCCCCACACGTGATAAGAGGTAAGAGAGCTTTGACACTGCTTGCGGACCTCTGAGCTCAATGGATCATAATTCCAGGAGGCATTTGTGTGTGTTAATAAAATCACTGTGTCCTGGTAAACTAGGTGACAGGCACTGGAAGAAGATAGCTCCATGCATTAGTCTGCTGGGGCTACTATAACAAGTACCACGGACTGGGGGGCTTAAACAATACACATTTATTTCTCACAGTTCTGGAGGCTGGGAAGCCCTAGATCAAGGTGCTGACAAGGTAGGTTTCCTCCTGAGGACTCTTTTCTTGGCTTGTAGGGGCCACCATCTCACTGGGTGCTCACACTACCTCTTCCTTGGGTGTCTATGGGGGGTGGGGGGAGAGAAAGAGTTCTCTGGTGTCTCTTCTTATAAGGGCACCGACCCCATCATTAGGACCTCATTCTCATGACCTCATCTGCACCTCATCACCTCCCAAAGGCTCCATCTCCAAACACCACCACACTAAGGGGCAGGGCTTTGGCGTGTGGGTTTTGAGGGGGCCAGTTCAGTCCACAGCGCCCTTCCCCAATGGTACGGGGTGAACCCTCTGGCAGGGAAGACGTGCTCCTCTCACGCAGAAGGGCCAGTGGGGTTGTCAGGGGAAAGAATCTTCTCTTTGGAGTTCCCATCATCTGTGTGGACTTGAGCAAGTTACTTAATGTTTCTGCACTTCACTTCCTTCATACTGAAAATGGGCATCGCGATGCGTATATACCTATTGATTGCCAGGTTGTAGATTATTTGCGGAGCGATCTCTAAAGTGCTAGCACATAGACATCGTTCAAGAAATGGATGTTATTATTAAAGATTAGGAGCAGCTGGGCATGGTGGATCCTACCCAACAGAATGAAGTCCCATTCTTCAGTGTTTCAGGGACTTGATGATCTACGTTTTCAGTCTTATCTTTTTTCTGTATTCGCCAAGAACCTATATTCTGGCCACATTGACTTACTTTCTAAACAAATCACAAACTGTTCTACCTTTATACCTTTCTGATTCTCTTCACTAAGAATAAAATCTCTCTCCTGTGTCTTCCATCTTTCCCTTTTCTTCTTTGTAAGACTGAGTTCAAAAGCCAGCTCCCTCCCTCTTATGGCCTTGTGCAGTCTACCAGGGCACTAACCCATCTTCATTCCCACAGCATGTGGCTCGGGCAATTATCGTGGTATTTATGTGGTTCTATCTCATATTAGTGGTTTGTCTGCATCCTGCACTGAAGTATTACTTTCTTGAAGGTACAGAACATGACGTACTTATAGCTGCACCAAACGTTGCCTAATTTGGTGTCTTGCACATGGTTTTTTTTTCCCCCTTCACCAAATATTTGTTGAATGGTTACATGGAATTAAAAGAAAAAAAAAGGCCAGGAAGGATCAGCTGGATAATCGGGTTCAATAACAAAGCAGTCATTTCTTGGGAATAGCTTGAGTCTTCATTGCTATTGGAATTGATTAATATTAGCCTGTATGTCAACAATAATATGTCTCCTTTGTTGTTCTGCACCGTACATGGCTCCTTAAAAAAATACAAGTCTATCTATCTATCTCTATATATCTTATGTGTGTGCAGGTGTGTGTGTGTTTATTACTTACGGTTTTCCTATTTTTTATCTCTAGCATCTAGCTTAGTACATACATGATAACTACAGAATAAATATCCACTGTATTTGTGAAATAAAATAAAGTTCTAATGGAGGCTCCGTGGGGAAGGGACAACAGGTATGAACCACTGAGTCCCCAGTACCTGGACAGTAGCTGGCACATAGTAGAAGCACAATAAATATTTGTTCTGGCTAAATAAAGGTGTTCGGGAGCAAAATACTGTTCAAAATTATCTTCCTTTCTTTCTGATTTTGTTTGTTTTCATTTTCCAGTTGAAAATGACCCCCATTTCATCATTTACCTACCCAAAAGCCAAAATAACATTTGTTTCAATATTGACTCAGAACCTGGAAAAATCCTCAGCCTGGTTTCTGATCCAGAATCAGGTAAAAAAAAAGAAATCATATTCGAATTAGACAATTAGATCGTCGTTGTGCTTCCTTGTCACCACCTGGGATTTCTTTCTTTCTCACCTTAATTGAAGTTCTTTATTTTCCAAATTCTGGTATTATGAGGATTAAATTACATATATATCTAACTATTTTGAACAATTATAGTTCAATTATACAATTGTATACAACTATACAATTATAGTTCAAAATATATACTCTGAGCATGAACTAGCAGATCTTATTGTGAAATAATTAATTTAAACTCAGTTATAAAACAAGAATCACAAAGAAAACAATGTTATGTAAATCCTGAAGCAAAATAATAATAATTTTCCCATATTGTCAAGTTTATCAAATTTGAATTTTGGTGCCCAAACATGAGAAAAAAAAAAAAAGGTACACAAGAGACAAACACATTTTTCTTTTCTGTAGGAATTTTAGTCAATGGTCAGCTCATTGGTGCCAAGAAGCCCAATAATGGAAAACTAAGCACCTATTTTGGAAAATTGGGGTTTTACTTCCAAAAGGAAGACATGAAAATAAAAATCAGCACAGAAACCATCACCCTGAGCTGGAAGTCCCGTACGTCTGTCTTGACCTGGTCTGACACGGCTCGTGTCATCAATCAGAGGCAAGTGTTATTCCATCTGAGTCCAGCCCTGTCCTTGACACATGACTGCATAAATCAATCCAGGCATCAGTGACATCAGCACAGAACTTAAAATCGTTTTAAATATAAAGCAGTTGAGATTCAGAAAAATTTACCCTGTTCCTGGCAGCAGGGTCAGTGGTTTTGGTCACTGCTGTGTCTCAGGGCCTAGTGTAGTGCCTGGCATTGGTAAGCACTCAAGACATACGTGTCTGGATCACCGAACGAATCTGTTACCTGAATCCGTAGCTGACTTGACATCAGACAGGGCCCTCCAAACCCTAGGATTGTATCTTATGAGTAGCATCTTCCCAGTTAGTATCTGAGCGTTTATCTACACCCATGTACGTTGACAGAATTTTAGAGCTGGGAGTTGTAATAACAACATTCCGTAGCAAACGCGTTGTAAATAAAACTCTTAGAATACTAGTGGGAGGAATGGAACATTCATATTGGGGGTGAGAAGAATGATTTTCTAGAAAAGTCTGTTCTGAAACTCTTTAATTCCATCTGGACTTTCACACCAGGGTGGTTATCTCAGTGAAGAAAGAAAAAACTGTGACCATCACCCTGGATAAAGAGATGTCCTTCTCGGTTTTACTGCATCGTGTGTGGAAGAAGCATCCGATTAACGTAGACTTTCTGGGCATCTACATTCCCCCCACGAACAAGTTTTCACCTAAAGTGCACGGATTAATAGGTAAAATGTCAATCAAACATCCAGCGAGGGCAGGAGCACCCTAGGTCTTGAGCAACTTTGCGTGACAGTGGCTGGAAGTTGGGAGAGTGACAGGTGCGAACTCGAGGGCCCAGAGGACGGACACAAGAGTGCGGGGTGGTTCAGGAGTGCAGCCCCGTTCCAGACAAGGGTTTCAGGATCACAAATGGGGCAAGTTACAAGGGACAGACACATTTTAAGTTTTATGCTGAAAATGTTTTTCTAACTGAAGAGAAGTGAACTGGTTTAGGAAGTCTGTGATAACAGCAGAGCCTCTTGGGCAACTGTCCCTGGTATTTTAAGAAGGGTTCAAACATAAGCATATGACATCACAAACAAACCTCGTTCCTGATTTGAGCTGTGCTCTCAAGTGCTAAACTCGCCCCGGGCCGTCAGGGTGGCCAATTTGCTAATGGTCCGGTACGGCAAGCCCATGTGCACAATGGTTGTGCTCTCAGGAAGGAGAGCGAATCACTGCTCCTTTTTCCTCTCAACTTGTCTTTCTTGACTTGTCCTTCTACCCTAGAATTTCTGGAGGGGGGACCACAGTGTAGCTTGGATCAAATGACAAGCCTGTCTTTTTGTTTAGCATTGGATTACACGGAAATAAGTGTCTGGGTTCTGTTCTCCTAGGCCAGTTCATGCTGGAGCCCGAGATACACATCTTCAATGAGAGACCAGGAAAGGACCCCCAGAAGCCAGAGGCCAGCATGGAAGTGAAAGGACAGAAGTTGACCGTCAGCAGGTGGGTCTCAGGTGCATGAGGCAGCCACATAAAGGGGCCCTGGCAGAACTGGACTCAAGCAGCAAAACAGAAGGGCAAGAAAAGGTGTTGCAAGCACTGCCTATGTCAAACTACACGATGCATTAGCGATAGACAAATACACAACATTTGCATAAGGACACTTCCAATAGTCCACCTTAAATGCAAATATGACTAGATATATAAGTGTGTGTCATACGACGCCAAGATTAATCTTCATACATCGGAAGCCTTATGTTCGCAAGTTGGATAGTTGCACAAGTTGATCAAAGGAGAGAATCATAAAAATACCTACCTCGTACCATTGTGCTAGAAAACGAGTGTATATTTTTATATGTCTGGGGCCTTCTTTTTGAGTGTGGAGCTACTGACGGCCTTTTTGGTAGCTTTTCTGACACACACCAGACCCAGATGCTTCACTTCAGGTGAGAACTCGGACACTTGTAAAGCACTCCAAGTGTAAAATTCTGATAAATCTTTATAATGTTTCCCAGTCCTTTACATTTTGTCTCACCGATGCCTAATTTGGTATCATTTTAAAGCATTTTTCTCCTTTTTTAGAGTTTTTGCAAAGCAGCCAACATTGCTTTGCACACAAATGTCATTGGCTTCTACAGACCTAACCATAACATTACAATGACAATTAAACCTTAAAATGACAATAATAGGTACCACCACCAAAGCAGATTTGTGAGCTGAAACGATGGATTCTTAGTGAGTATGGCACTCAGCTGGCATTGGTTTACTAGAGAGCAGTGTCTCCAGTGGGCATCGGCGAACATGTTTTAGACAAGACAGGGTGAGTGGAAGTGAATGATGCTAATGATAAGTTCTTTGTGGTTGGTCAAAGAGCATTTTCTCTACTTTAATGACAAAAAGTAAATGCTGAACCTCAGTTTCATCTTCTTCGAGCACCCAATGATGCGTAACTGAAACTGAGTTGACCGTGAACTGTGTAGTTACGTCCCTTTAAGGCTCATTAATGGCAAGGTGCCGCACACCTTTGCAAATCATTGGCTTCTTTGTCCTTCAAGTGGAGGACATGAGTTTGCTCTAAAACAACTGGCACCACCATTAAATATAACACTTACCTATAAATTGAAGTTAAGAGGCGCCTTGGATTCATTCTTCAGGTCATGTGTGAGGCTGGCCTACATCTGGAGTTCTGTTCCTGCCTTCTTTCCATTTGGGTTGATTTGCTGCTCTGTACCTTACTGGAAAAATTCATTTGGGTCAACCTGTATCGGAGTTATTTGGATTATCTAAGGACACACTGCTTATTCTCTGTCCTTCCAACACTAAGCCCCAGACTCTAATGTTTCATACGACTTGGGGAGCAGGGATGAGTGGGGGGTGGACAGATATGGTGATAGAAGGGACACAAAGAGGGACAGAGGGTGTCTTGTTTCTAGACGTGTCCAGCCAGCCGTGCGGTGGTCTGTTCCCTAACCATGCCTGTGGCTTCTCCTGCAGAGGCTTACAGAAAGACTATAGGACGGACATCGTGTTCGGGACAGACGTTCCCTGCTGGTTTGTACACAACAGTGGAAAAGGTTTCATCGACGGACATTACAAGGACTACTTTGTGCCTCAGCTCTATAGCTTTCTCAAGTGGCCTTAAAGGTTAAGAGTTTTGGAAATTATGTGTATAAATACACCTTTTTTCTCTGCTGCCTTTGCAGCTATGCTTCAGTTTGAATAATTAAAGTGAACCAGATGTCATGGTGGTTTATAAAGCCTATAAATGTATCTGAAGAAAATAAATATTTTGCAAAGAAGCTTTAGGACTTTGTTGTGTTTTCAGATGCTAAGGTATGCTCATCAAGGTGATGCGAAGGAAAGCTGCTTTGGCACGTCAAGCTGGCATCTGGACAGAGCCCTAGATTTAGCATTTACTGCAACAAAATCTTGCTACTGTTGAGCCTTAGGTCCTCAACCTTTCAGATCGAGTGCACTTTTACAGTTAGTTATATGGGAAGTTCAACTATGAGAAGGTTATTTGGTGAGTGTGGACTAGGAACAGGAGAAGTTACTTGATCTTAGTTGCTTTATAGAGATTTATACTAAAACCCTGTCACCCAGCGTAGGAATAGCTAGGATAGCTATAACACAAAGTTACCTGTAATGGCCCAATACTCTTAGCCAGGATTCTCTTCCCAGTGTTGGCCCAAGACCCTTTTTAGTTCATGAGGCCTGGATTAGTCATAGTTCTCTAGAAAAACAGAACCAGAAGATAATTAGAAGGATTGGCTCATGTGAATACAGAGGCTGTAAGTTCAAACTCTGCGGTGCACACCAGTGGTACAGGAGACCCTGAGATGAAGTCCCTCTTATCTGGGGGAGGTCAGCCTTTCTGTTCTACGATCAGACAAGGCCCACCCACACTAGGGAGGGTGATCTGCTTTACTGAAGCCCACCAATTTAAATGTTAACCTCACCCAGAAGCACCCTCATAGAAACATCCAAAATAATGTTTGACTAGCTATTTGGGCACCTGTGGCCCAGTCAGGTTGACATTGACACGTACAATGAATTATTACAAAGCCTTAGCTGATTAACCTCATTCTGTTCACATAACCATTCTCCAAATATGACATAATACAATTGGGTAGCGGTCTGTTCATTAAACAACAACCATACTGTTACCATATATACGATATAACAAATGTATTCCTTGACATTTACCTAAGTGAGTCAAAAACTTACATCCATAGAAAAACCTGCACACAGATGTTATGGCAGCTTTATTCATAATTTCCAAAACTTGGAAGCAACTAAGATGTCCTTC
>RJWJ010018406.1:0-31579 GCA_004363605.1 Indri indri | reverse complement strand
AAGCCATGGGAATTAAACAACAACAACAAAAAAACTGTAGTAAGACTTGCTATTTTAAATAATTCAGAAGTGTGTGTTGCGTGTGCGTGTGTGTATCTGTGTGTGTATGTGTAGGCAGCAAAGAGATCAACATGTAATTACAGCGTTGGACTAACCATGCTATTAACAAAGTGGACACAAAATACTGCAAGAATGCAGGAGAATAGTGATTGATTTTCCAGATGGTTCCAAGTTCCATGGCTAACTCTGCCCCTCCCACAGCCTTTGTGCTGACAATCGATGTGTCATGGGAGCCACAGAGACATGCCTGCTTGTGGTGAGAGCATCCTTTGCCTCACCTTTTGCCTCCCCTGACAGATAGCCAAAGAAAACACAGAAAACTCACCTACCATGTGAGAGTCGAGGTGAAGTGGTTCTTTTGGGGGGTTGGTAGTTACTGGAAGACACATCAAAGGAGGCTGGTGATGCTCTGATCCTTGATCCGGGTGCTGATTACACGGTGCCTTCAGCTCATTAAAATTCATTGTGGATCAGTCTGTAGGTTTCTTATTCTTTAGTTAAAAAGAAAAGAAAAAAAGAGATACTGTTATGGACTAAACATTTGTGTTCCCTCAAAATTCATATTGAAACCCTAACTCCCAATGTGATGATATTAAGTGACAGGGGCTTTGGAAGGTGATTAGGTCATGAGGATGGAGCCTTTGTGAGTGGGATTAGCACCCTTGTAAGAAGAGAGTCGAGAGAACTCGCTCTGTCTCCCTGCTCTCCCCCATGTGAGGATACAATGAGAACACGGTCATCGGCAAACCAGCAAGTAGTCCATGACCGGAACCAAATGTGTGGGCACCTTGATCTTGAACTTCCCAGCCTTCAGAACTGTGAGAGATAAATGTTTAGCATTTAAGCCACTCACTCTGTGCTGATTTGTTATAGCAGCCTGAGTTGACTAAGATCCCTAGAGTTTGTGTGTGGCTAAGATTTTCCCTACTCAGCCTCCACAGTCCCATGGATGGGAGTGTCTCCTGAGAAGACACCACCCTCTTTTGCACCTCCCTGAAATCATGCTACATCGTCTCTCCATTATCTGCTTTGACTTATTCGGAGCAAATTAACTATCCTGGATTGTGGTGTTTTCTTTTTCTGACTCTACCTCCATTCTCTCAAACAGTAGCTGTTTCTTTTCCACACACATTTTCCTGCTGGTCTGGGGGCAGGATGGATGCCTTTCTTCCTCTGCATTGCTCCTTCCCTCCCACCTCCCTAAACATACCCAGTATGAGTCTCATGTCATTGGACTGTATCATTCAGGACCCTTCTTTCTGAAGTTAATTATAGACTCCTGAGTCCCTTGTTTGTTGCTTTGAGGTTATAGCCCCTGGGTCATAGTTCCCTCTGCAATATTATTGTCATAGTTTCTGATGATTTCATTATCCACATAGATGACCCTTCTATTACCCCGGCTCTCACACTCTTGACCTCCTCTCCTCCCGTATGTCTTATTCTCCACCCCACCTTGCCCACTTACTCTGTGTCCATTTTTTGATATCTATACCTCACCCTTTACCCAAATTTCAAGCAGCCCACTCTCTGACCAGCACATCTTGTTTCCCAGCTTGCTCCTTGTCCCCCAACTCCAACTGTCCTCTAACCCCACTGAAGGACACAATGCACTGCCCTACTGCATCCCCACTCTTCACCACCTGCCTGCCCTCCCCTCCCAGAACAGCACCTTCAATTCTGTGGTGCTTCCTTGTAACCACTCTCTTCTGTTACATACTGCTCTGCCTCTCTCTTTCTCAAACTTGCTACATTTATACAAGTTTAGTGTCACTGGGAGAGGGAACAAAAATTCTGTACTCTCAGTATGTGCTGCTGCTGATGCTGCTGCTAATCCATGGACCACACATTAAATACCAAGAGTCCAGGCTGTTATTTTATACTTCTTCCTTTTCCTAGAACCCCATTTTCCTCTATTCACATTTAATGTATAACCTTCTCCTTCCTGTATTGAAAAATTAGAGGCAACTGGAGCTTTCAGATACCATATCTATTAGCTTTACTACACCTGTGTCCACGTGGTCTGCTTTCTCTGTTGTCACTGGGGATGAGCTAGGTGGGCTGCTATTTGTGGAAACACCTACACTCGGGCACTGAATTCCGTTCCTTCTTGCCAACCAACACCAGGACTGCAGGTTTCTCCTGTTTCCCCTGCACCTTCAATTTTTTTTTTTTATTTCTGCTTGTCCATTCCTATTAACATCCAAACATGCTGCTATGTCTTTCATTTTTGATGGAAATGATAGTAATTATTTCAATGACAATAAACTCTAATAATCTCTTTCTCTGGATCAACTTTTCCCTCCAGCTATTAACCATGGTTCTGCTGTCCTATTCACAAGTGAGCAGAAGAGTTAGAAGAGTTGTCTGTATTCATTGTTTCCAATTCACATTACCCCATTCTCTCCTAAGTTCACTCCAGTGGCTTTGCCCTGCCTTTAGCCTCCACCTACCAGAATTGTTCTGTTTTAGGTCATCAATGGCCTCTGTGTTGCTAAATCCAATTTAAAATTCTCAGTCCTTATCCTAATTGACCTAAGAATAATGTCTGACACAGTTGACCTCTTCTTCTCCTTAAAACAGTTGCTTCCCTTGGCTTCCAAACACTTACATTCTCCTGTTTGTTTTTATCCTAAGTGGGCAATTCTTCTCAGTCTTCTTTGTTGATCCTCTCTGATCTCCTTGACTGCTTAAGACTGAGATCTTTTTAAGCTAATTGCTTGAACCTCCACTTTTTCCTATTTATAATCATTCTCCATAGACCATAGACTCTCTATAGAGACCATAGACCATACATTCTCTCACTTTAATTTTAAAATTTTAATTATAGGGCTAATATATAATATATTGTTTAAAATGGGACACTTTTGGGAGTGAAAGTGGACCCTAAAGATAATTAAAAGTGACTTTTGAAATATTTATTTACTGAAATACAAAAGTTGGTTTTATTATAAAGACAGAATTATAAAAGAATTCTATTCAAAAACTCTTCTCAAAAATAAAATTATTTCTTAAAAGTGAAAATAAATTCATATGTATATAAAATTGATTAATAGACCATTAATAACATAAGGAGGATAATTATTCTTGGTACTTATTCATTTAATTGAATGAGTTTCTTAGTTACATGTGTGTGTGCCTAATACCATGCCATTGGTCGTTTTTATAAAAAATGCATGTTGCAATATGAACTTATTATTCTTTGATTTTATAAAATTTCCAGCAGAGATCTTCAGTGTTGCATTCCATGATTGGTATGTTTGACAGTATCGCCCTTCTAATGACCTTAGAATTCATGTTTTCTATTAAAATACATAAGTAAATATTTCAAGTCAAATGTATTATAATAGAACATTATAATGATGATACTTCAGCAATATATGGAAAGAATCTGTGCCTTGAGAATGTTGTTGAACCACTGAATGTATTAATAATAATCTTGAAAGTGCTCCACTTCAGATGTTTCTCGTTGTTAAAGCAGTCAAGTACATTGCTGTGACTTGCGTAGAATGGCTCCTAGTGGATAAAGCTTCTGTACTTTTTATCTGTGAGAGTTTTCAAAGTTTCCAGTTACATCATTATTTTCTACCATGTTGATTCTGCTTTTCAGCATTTCCTATTTCATATCATCTTTCCTGTCTCGCCCACCTTCTTTCAACTGTTCTTTTTATTTTGGTTAGATCTTATTTTAGTCCATTTGTGCTGCTATAATAAAATACCTGAGACTGGATACAGTAAATACTCATTTAATGTCATGGATAGATTCTTGGAGACCATGACTTTATGCAAAACAATGTATTAAGAAAACACAATTTCCCCCTCGTCAACATCATAACATTGTAACAATGTTAAAAGAATCATTATTTATTTAAGTACCTGCTGTACGTTGTTTCACTTAAAGTCACACTTTCCAGGAACCTATTGATAGCATTGATTTATTTATAAAGTACTGTAATTTATAAACTATAGAAATTTATTTTTCACAGTTCTGGAGGTTGGAAAGTTCAAGATCATGGTGCCGGCATATTCCCTGTCTGGCGAGGGCCTTTTTCATAGATAGCATTTTTCTCACAGCGTCCTCACATGGTGAGAAGGTGGAAGGAACAAGTACTGTGTCCTCACATAGCAGAAGGAATGGGAGAGCCAGGCAGCTCTCCAGAGCCTCTTGTATAATCTCACTCGTGAGGCCAGAGGGCATAACCCTCATGACTTAATCACTACCCCAAAGACTCTGCCTCTTAATACCATTATCTTGGGTCTATGCTCCAACATATGAACTTTGGAGAGACACATATATTCAAATGATAGTAGATGTAGATGTCTTTTTATATCATTACTTTAAATATAAAGAAATTTCATCTTTCTACTTTTCTTATATTTTATTGTGAACATAGACGGAACATTTACATAAATATATGTGTATGTATTAATATGTGTGTAATTTAGCTAGTTCTTCCCCACATTAAAGTCTTTCTCCATATATTGACTACTACATCGTTCACTTAGTTGTTACTATTGCTGCCAGATATTTGTGCACACCCCCAGGCAGTTTTGTTCTGTTGGATAAGCATAGGCCTACCCCACTTGGAGTGTGCTATTAACAGAATGACTGAATTGCCTTCTCAGTCCTTCATTGACCACCTGGGTCCTTTTGGAGTCCTCTTCTTCAGTCAGCTTGCCTAATGCGTACATCCCCTGTCCTGTGATTTGTTGTTCAGTGGTCATTTATTTTGTGTGAATATACTGGTCTGTGGAGGGAGCTGCCTGGTTGTCCAGCTCTAAAGGTTGAGATTTATTTCTTGATAAGCTAAAGCAACCAATAGTTCTTTCCTTTTTCTTTCTCTTTATTTTTTTTTCCAGCAATGATAAATGAACAGCTACAAGCTTCAGAGATTACCCCTCAAGTGGCTTTTCCAGGCTCAGTCTTTTCCTATTTCCTGCCTCAGAAAGTCTTCTTCTAAAACACAAATGTGAGGTTGATTCCTAAGGTGGCTGACTAGAGACATCGCTTGCTGGACCGTCGCAGACAGAAGACAAGATTTCAGATAAAGGACAAGGGAGAAAAGACACAG
This sequence comes from Indri indri, assembly GCA_004363605.1. NCBI lineage: Eukaryota > Metazoa > Chordata > Mammalia > Primates > Indriidae > Indri > Indri indri. Next base: position 26,450 of record RJWJ010018406.1, on the reverse strand, counting down.
ATCAGGTGTAGATCATAGACAGATGTGCCTGAGCCTGCCAGGGACCCCATGGAGGAAAACTGGAAAGCAGAGAATGAAGAAGATAAAGGAAAAAAGATATCAGTAGCGATGAACCCAGAGAGTCTCAGAGCCCAGTGAAAGGGTAAGGGGGTATCTCTCTCTCCCTTCAATCAGCCTTCAGTGACCAGTGGGCTACTTACCAGGTTTCTTGGAGAATTTTCCACCCCCATGAGCCCAGGCATGGTGGTAAACATGTAATAGAGCTTGCATGACCCCGGAGCAAGGAGAGTGTCACAAGAGGCTGGAGAGCCAGCTTTCTTCCTTTCAGACATTTCTTCTCCAACCCCTCCTCCCTCAATCACTGCAACTGGGAGTGCAGTTTGAGCCAAGAATTTGGCAACTGGCTGCCTCTCCTCAGCAGGCATGAGCTGCAGGCTGAGGTTTCTATGGAAAGTGGATCCCAGCCTTTACTTTTGGGAGACTACAGTAGACCTAGGGTGCCTGATTTGGAAGCTCCTTGCCCTTTGGTGTTTCACAGTGTCACACACCAGTGGAACAGACACTCAGGCCGGACCCCATCCCCTGCCAGACTCAAGTAGGTTACTCTGGACACAGGAGGAGGTCTGTGAGCTGGACTTGGGTGGTGAAGAAGCCCACATGGACAGATCTAATGGGAGAATACTGTGGGGTTCTGAGATGTGGCTTGCTGGGTGAGCACCCATCTCCCCCACAGGGAAACTGCCCCGTTGGATTAGGGTGAATTCTCTTGTGAGGAAGAGCCTACCCCTAGGAGCCATAGAAACCAGGCATGGTACATTCAGGTGCTCAGGCTGACCAGGAGCTGTGCCCCCCCCCCAACCCCGCATTCCAACTGGGAGAGAAATTTGTGCCAGGAATTTGGTGAGCAGCTGCCTCTCCCCATTGAGTGTATGCTGCAGGCTGAGGATCCTATGGAGAGTGGATATCATGCTTCTTCCCTTGAGGACTTGTAGTGGACCTGGGGTACCCAGTTTGGGAGCTCCCTGTCTGCCAGTGTTTTGCAGAGATGCATGCTAGCAGATCAGATAGCACAGGCCAGGGGGAGGTTTGGGATCCAGACAGCCAGATTGTGAATCTCAGATGGCTCTGTCTCTACAAGCAGACTTTCTGGTTGGGTGGGGAAAGCCCCTCCCTGGTGGCTTTCCCCATCCCAGGGATGCAAGGATGGTTCAATATATGTAACCTGATAAATGTGATTCACCACATAAACAGAAGCAAGAAACAAAGATCATCTCAACAGATACAGAAAAACCATTCCAAAAAAGTCATCACCCTTTCATGGTAAAAACCCTCAATAAAATAGGCATAGAATAAACATATATCACAACTGTAAAAGCCATATATGAAAAATCCACAGCCAACATCATACTGAATAGGGAACAGTTGAAAGCATTCCTTCTAAGAACTGGAACAAGACAAAGATGTCTATTGTCACCACTTCTATTCAACATAGAGTTGGAAGTCCTAGCAAGAGCAATGAGGCAAGAGAGAAATAAAGTGTATCCAAATTGGGGAAAAGGAGATCAAAATATTGCTTTTTGCTGATGATGTGACCTTATATCTAGAAAACTTCAAAGATTCCACCAAGAGACTCTTAGAATTGATAAATAAATTTAGCAAATTCTCAGGGTACAAAATAAATGTCCACAAATTGGTAGCATTCCTATACACACATAAAAATCAAGGTGAGAGTCAAACCAAAGACTAACTACCATTCACAATAGCTACAAAGAAAATAAAATACCTAGAAATATACTTAACCAAGGAGGTGAAAGATCTCTACAAAGTGAACTACAAAATACTGAGGAAAGAAATCACAGATGATACAAACAAATGGAAAAACATCATGCTTATGGATAGGTAGAATCAACTTGTTAAACTGTCCAAAGTACCCCAAAAGATTTACAGATTCAAGGCAATCCTCATCAAAATCCCAAAGTTATATTTCACAGATGCAGAAAAAATATTTCTACACTTCATTTGGAACTAGAAAAGAGCCTGACTAGACAAAGCAATCTTAAGCAAAAGGAACACATATGGAGGCATCATATTACCAGACATCATACTATACTACAAGGCTATAGTAACAAAAACAGCATGGTATTGGCTCAAAAATAGAGATATAGTCCAATGGAACAGAACAGAAAACTCAGATATAAAACCATCCTCATACAGCTAACTGGTGTTTGGCAAAGCAGACAATATACACTGGGGAAATGAATCTCTATTCAATAAACGGTGCTGGAACAACTGGATAGCCAAATGCAGAATGAAACAGGATCCATATCTCTTGCCACTCACAAAAATTAATCAAGATGAATAAATGACTTAAATGTATGGCATGAAACCATGCAAATACTAGATGAAAATGTTGGAAAAGCTCCCTAGGTATTGGCCTAGGCCAAGAATTTATGAAGAAGACCACGATGGCAATCATGGCAACACCAAAAATAAATAAATGGGTCTTGATTAAATTAAAAAGCTTCTGCACAGCCAAGGAAATAATCAACAAAGCAAACAGACAACCTACAGAATGGGAGAAAATATTCTCAAGCTATACATCCGCTAAAGGGCTAATAACCAGAATTAACAAACAGCTCAAGCAAACCAGCAAGAAAAATATCAAACAACCCCATCAAAAAGTGGGGAAAAGACATGAACAGAAGGTTTTGAAAAGAAAATGGACAACTGGCCAATAAACATATGAAAAAATCTCAACTTCACTAATCATCAGGGACATGCAAATTAAAACCTCAATGAGATATCACCTTACCCCTGTTAGAATGGCTTTTATTAAAAATGTCCAAAAATAATAGATGCTGGCATGGATGCAGAGAGAAAGTAATGCTTCTATACTCTTTGCGGGACTGCAAATTAGTACAACCTCTATGAAAAACAGTATGGAGACACCTCAAAGAACTGAAAATAAACCTGCCATTCGATCCAGCACTCCCACTACAGGATATTTACCCAAAGGAAAAGAAGTCCTTTTATCAAAAAGACACCTGCACTTGAATGTTTACTGCAGTACGATTTACAATTGCAAAGACTTGGAATCAACCTAAGTGCCCATCAATTCATGAAGGGATTAACAAAATGTGGTATATGTATACCATGTAATACTACTCATCCATGAAGCAGGATGAGTTAATGCCTTTGCAAAAATTTTGAATGTAACTGGAGACCGATATCATACATGAAGTATCTAAAGAATCGAAAAACAGACACCACATGTACTCACTATTAAATTGGAACTAACTGACGAGCACACATGTGCATATACAGAAGAAAAACTCAACAAAAATCAAGCAGGCAGGAGGGAGTGGAAGGGATGGGTGAAAACCTACCTGACGTGTACAATGAACGCAATCTCAGTAAGGGCACACTTACAGCTGTGAGTCAAGCATTTATAAAAGTGATCCACATAACCAAAAATATTTGTACCCCCATCATACTTTGAAATAAAAAAACCCCACAAATATGAGTCAGGCACAGTGGTAGGCACCTGTGGTTCCAGCTACTCAGGAGGCTGAGGAAGGAGGATCGCTTGAACCCAGGATTTTGAGGCAGCAGTGAGCTATGATTACGCAACTATCCTCCAACCAGGTGACAATGCAAGACCCTTTCTCTAAAAGACAAAAACAAAGACAACAAACACCACAAATGCCGTATGCTCAAGCTCACACAAGAGGGCTGGATCTGAGCCTACCTTGCACCATGATGAGATATTTCCCGACATTTAGCTGAAGGAGTCACAAGTTTTACAACGTCGTGTAAAGAAGAGTACTTATTGCTAGTGTAAGGCTGATGTGTTACCCAAGAAAAATAATAGGGATCAAGTAAAAAAAAATCTTTTGTTTTTTTGGGATATAAAATATAATGATTAAAGCAATAAATGTTCCTAGTCAAGCAGCAGCAGAGCACTGAGGTAGCACTTGGTAGTGAAGAGTCTGCTGGCCATGGCTGTCCTCACAGACCCTGTGAGGCACTGGTCCCTCTCCTAGTGAGGGCATTGCAATTCTTGCTGAAGGTGATGGTGATTGTGAGTACCTACATTTCTCAAAAGGTGCCACAAAAAGTCTGGTTTCTCATGATATTCTTCAAATAAAGGACTGAAAACAACCTATATAGAAATTAATGTGAAATCGTTGTGTAAAGATCTTTCTGTTCAGATAATGGGATTATAGGTCTTTCTTTTGATTCTTGAAGGGCCACAACCCAGTGTTGGGAGTATATGTTGAGGGCAGGTGGGTAGAAGTCATCCTTTGCCTTAGACCAGATGCATATTTACTGGAAATTCCTCCTGGAATCCTGAAGTTTCCTCTATGTGTACCGTCCTCCCTCTAAAATTCATATGTTGGAGCCCTAACCTTCCCTGTGACTATATTTAAAGATAGGACTTTGAAGGAGGTAATTAAGTTTAAACAAGACTACAAGAGTAGGGCTCTAATCCAGTATGAATACTGCCCTCATAAGAAGAGAGAGACACAGAGGGAGGTGAAAGCACAGAGGAAAGACCATATGAGGACACAGGGAGAATGCAGCCTTTTGCAAGCCTAGAAGAGAGGCTTCACCAGAAACCAACCCTGCTGACACCTGATCTCAGACTTGAAGCCTCCAGAACTCTGAGAAAATGAAGGTCTGTTGTTTAAGCCACCCAGTCTGTGGTATTCTGTTATGGCAGCCAGAGCAGACTAATATATTTTGGTATGGAAACCCTATTCTCTACTGCATTTCAAAAGTCTTTCGATGATAGCTTTTTACCAGTATAATCCAAAAGTACATTTGGTTGGGGGCGGGAGGGGGGACTCAAAAGGGAGATTAACAGGTAAAGGCTATTTGCCTCACCTTGTTCCTTTATGCCAATCTCACACAACTATGGTGATGGTTGATTTAGGTGTCATCTGGACTGGTTTAAGGGATACCTAGATAGATGGAAAAGCATTTTTGAGTATGTCTGTGAGGGTATTTCTGGAAGAGACTGGCATTTGAATCAGCAGACTGAGTGAGGAAGATCCTCCCTTACACAGTATGAGTGGTCACGATTCAATTTTCCAATGGCTTGGAGGCTTGGATAGAGCAAGAGGGCAGAGGAAATATGCATCCTTTCTCTTCTGGATCTGGGACACCCGTCTTTTCCTGCCCTTGGACACCAAAACTCCAGGTTCTCCAGCCTTGGTACTCCAGCACTTGCACCAATGGGCCTCCAGGTTTTCAGGGCTTTGGCGTCAAACTGAGAGTTATTGGCTCTCCTGGTTCTCAGACCTTTGGGCTTGGACAGAGTCATGCTACTGGCTTCCCTGGATTTTCAGCTTGCAGACAGCCTATTAAGGGACTTTTTAGCCTTCGTAATTGTGTGAGCCAATTCCCCTAATAAATTCGCTCTTATCTATCTATCTATCTGTCTATCTATTAATATCTACCTATCTCTTATTGGCTCTGTTTCTCTGGAATTAGTATACATCTGGCAACCAACTGGGTGTATATACCAACATTGCTTGCAGGAACTGCCCAAGATCCTCTGATTGCCATCCCTCAACTGCTATTCTGATACAGGATCCTCCCTGTTCCTGGATTTTCTCTTGATTTTCTGTTGAGCCTTTACTCTTGTATTTTGGTCCCAGAAGGGATTTCAAGGATTTGGACTTTAGATCTTCATTTAAAATTTTGTTTCTTATTTCCTACTTGTTGCTTCTTCTTTGCTAGTTTACTAAGTTTTTCTGTATCACTCTGGTTTATTTGTCATATTGCTCTGTTTTATTTGGTTAAATTTTGACATTGAAATTATCCAATACAATAAAGATAATGTCTCCTTCAGGGATAAAGTTTGGATAGGTTTGGTAGTGTGACCCTTGTATGTTACATACACTATAGGTAGTTTTGGAAAAAATATATCAGTGGTAAGTACAAAAGGTAATATATGTCATGAGTAAAAGAATTGCTTCATATTGGCATTACATGGATATTTAAAATAAAATTAAGCAGCTCAAATGTCTGTTAACCTGGTAGCATCATCAACCATATAAATCACAGTCATGCTTTCATTACTCTTAGCATAAAATGTACCTTGAAGTAAAAGTGCAGATTATCAGATCTTACTTTACTCAATTGCAACTTAATGATCAGAGATTGGAACAATCACAAAGGAAATTTTAAAAAGGATTAGTGCTTTTGAATTGATAACACTTCAGAAGACTGTGAGGCATATCAGCAAAAATTCCTGTACAGTATATCTAAAATATAGGAAACGGCTGCTAATTTTAGCAAAAAAGAAAATTAAAAAACATAAGGTCACTCAGTTCATAAGGTAATCAGGTTAGTGAGTTCACAGACAAGAAATTATTAAGTCCTTAGATTTATCTTCTGTATAAAACTTTCAGAAACATGGGTGAGTCTAATACTCCCTTGAAGCAAAGGTCACAGCAATTATTATCTCTCCCCATGCTTAATTCCTAACTTTGACTTTTATGTGTCAGGAAATAGATGGGAAATGCAGAGTTATGAAATGAATAGTTTGTAGCAGGAAATGTTTGTCCAAGAGAATAGATATGGATGGAGTCTAGGAAGAACTGAGTTCAACATTAGCATTTGTGAAAGGTATAGGATGTTTCAGGAATTCTGCCATTAAGTATCAGCACATTTAAATCAATAATAGGCATATTTTACATTCTTTATATGTTTGTAAGGATGTTTTTAATTACATATCTCTTCACCTGCAAGGCGATTTGCAAAAGTAGACCTCAGATGAAAATGAGAGCACACTCGGACTATCTGCCTACTCCAGAAATATTAGCCAAGATCATTCTACTACGTGGGTAAAGTTGAGGTATTTAATGTGCCTCTGAATAAATATATAGATTAAAACTATTATGGGGACTTCAGATAAAATAAATACTAAGTGTCTACCTAAGTACTTCAGTGTTGGGATTAACTCTTTGAAGCAATAAGCTTATGTTTGTTTGCTTTGTTTTTGCTTTGCTTTTTTCTTTTTCCATAAGGGATATGATTTGAACAGGAATGGTGAGTTTTCTAAGTGCTATTTTCTATATTCCAGACATCACAAAGAATATAGAGAAGGGCCAGGGGAAAATTATATTTTAATTCCAATACAGTGGCAGCAATAGCAGTTGTAGCGGCAAAAATGTTTTCAGACACAACATTTCATTGTGTTTCTCATGTGTCTCCACATCTTATGAGTAGAGTCACTGGCTGTTTTTGTACTAAACTATCTTATCACATGTATTTGTGCAGAGAATAGCCTTGGAAGACAGAAACAGTCTCTTCTTCTAGAAGGCAGAGGGAAGAGTTGTTTGCTATCCAGTGTAAATAGGTTTGTTAAACAATACTTTATAAACCATTAGGGTTTCCTAAATTCAGGACTCCTCAGCCATCATGCCACACTGCGTGTATAGCATCTTTTGTTCCTCTGTTCTCATTGTCCCCTGGGAATTTGGGAGACAATTAAAACTGTTATGAAAATAAAATTCATACTGCCTGCTATGCTGTGAGTAATGAAGTCCTTTGTCTCTGATGCAGGAATCTCATGTCTCTTTCCATGAAACTAAGGCATTTTTTTTTTTTTAATTTCAAAAGTATGCAGGTAGAGTAAAAATCTCAGACCCTTTGCAATTCTCCATACAGGTCTGATAGCCGCAGAAATAAAGTAGCTATAGGAGTAGCCCTCGTAAGAAACGACACTGAAAGACACAGTGTTTTTTAGTTTGCAAAGTCCCTCCAATTTGCTATTTCAAGCTACAGAAGTAACTTAAATTTTAAAAAGTACAAGATCATTTTGAAGAACCAAGTCATATCCTGGTACTGCTGATAATTTTCCTGTAGCTTTGGTTATGTGTCCCCGTCTTCACTTTAGTATTCTTTATTTTTGTATTCTTTTACTTATTGAAAAATCTAGCCTGAGATTATGTATGGTTTAATCTTTTTAAAGAATTCAATTCTAGTTGTATTGGTTCTCAGTTTCCAAGCCAGATATAAAAAAAATTTGCCAAAATAATAGAGGACAAACATGGGAATAAATAATACACAACTAATCCTAATGAAAGTTAGGAAGGGAGGAAAGGAAAGGAAACAAAAGAGTTCATGAAAAACAGATATGATATTAGATAAAATTTAAAAATCAAAATATATCAGTAATAACAATTGGTATAAGCAAACCAAAAGGCATATTATTATTGATATTTTATTGCTTTAGGCTTTGTTTTTTATTTTCTTCCTTTTTTTGTTGTTGTTTGTTTTTTGAGACAGGGCCTCTCTATCGTCCAGGCTAGAGTGCAGTGGTGGTCTGATCATAGCTCACTGCAACCTCAAACTCCTGGACTAAAGCAATTTTCTTGCCTCAGCCTTTTGGGTAGCTAGTACTGCAAGGACATGCCACCAGGCCTGGCTAAAGTATTTTATTTTGTTTAGAGATCAGGGTCTCATTATGTTGCCCAGGCTGGTCTCAAACTCCTGCTGTCAAGCAATTCTCCAATCTTGGCCTCCCAAAGGGCCGGGATTACAGGTGTGAGCCACCATTCCTGGCCTTTTATTTTCTTTCTTTTATTAAACTGTTTTCTAATTACCAGATTTAAACGCATCATATATTTCCTCTGGAAGCCTGATTGATACAGGTACCAATACAGGTGTCAATCCAGCAAATGTGATCACATAACGTCACACAGCAATTAAACAGCCAAGGCAGGTTTCGAACATGAGGATAGGTCCTGAAAGCCTGTGACCCTTCAAACGCATGGCCCTGCTTCCAAATGTCCAACGGATGGAAATATGGAACGTAGGCAGTCAGATAAACATACAGGCCTTACAGAGACTCCCAGATAATAATAAAGTTTTCCATTCAAGGTTTTCCCAGGCCAGGAGATGCAAATTTTGAGCGATTCCCTGAAACTTCTGCATAACGATTTTTTTTCTTCAGAGAGACTTACAGTACTTAGTAAATTTGACCATATAGTACAGAAAGTTTGTTCATTTTGGAGATTTAAACAAACAACAACAACAAAAAAATGGGAGTTTCGAGAGATAGGGAATTAACGAGAAGGCAGAACTCTATCAGCACTTAGGGACAATGTGAGAGAAAAAGTTAATGGCTCCAGACTTAGCAGGGAGTGGGGGTTGGGATCACGCACTCCTCCCCTGAGCGCCCTGAATGGCGTGGCATCCAAGCTGAGACTTACAGGTTGTGAGATAAGAATGGACAGGAAACAGCTGTGATCAATAACCAGAGGCTACACAAGTATGGCGCGTGTGCTCCCACACACTCGCGGGCGCACATGCACACACACACGCACACACACACACACACCAAACCCTGGAATTCCATAGCAGAAGCACAGTCAAAATGTGATGAAGGGGCCAGAACAGTGTTGAGCATTGTTAATTACGCTCTGACATGGAGGAAATATCTCTGTCTTGACGAGGGTTCTTGCCCTCCCAGCCGTCGCTGACGGAGCTTTCCCCTTGAGTTAAGCCATGACAATGTTAATAAATGGCATTCAAAACCTTTTTCCTGTTAAATGTATCTATGGTTTCTTTGGTAGCCCAAGACTTTTGGGGGAAAATCCTCAGTACAAAGAGTGTTCCTGTAATGAATTTGAATGATCAGGCTGTCCTTTTCAAAAGCCCAACCCCAGAATTCAACTATTCCATAGACTTCTGGAAGAAGTGGCATCCTAGGGCTAAACTGCTACACTGCTCCAGGGACACTTCTCATTGTTGTTAATACATCATGGTAGAGGCCCTTTGGATGCCATGAGTCATCTCAGGTGGGTTCTTTGCAAATCAGCATGTTGTATTTTCTCACTTGAAGCCCAGGCTGTCAAACCCTATAATGGTGTCATACAAGGTGAACAATGTTGTAACCTAACAATTTGCTTGAACTAATACCAGCAATAATCTGATCAGGCTTGCCAGACTGTCTCCACTTTAAATGGACAGTGGTTATTCCTGTTAAGATTGTGTCACATTAAGACAAGTGTGTGATTATGTATCCAGTTATGGCACTTGGGTAACTTGAGACATCTCACTGTTGTGTGAGTAACATCTCTGTACCACCCTTTGCATCACTGGCTGTGACTGGCATATTGGTATGCTTGAACTTGTCTCCAGGCCCTTTATTTCCTTCTGGGACTACATCAATCACAAATTCCTTCAGCTGCACTCAAGTGTATTTATCAATATGTTAACCCTCTCTGAAGATATTCCAATGGGAATTATTTTTAGGCTCTTCTGAGAAAGCTACTTGACCACTCTAAAGAGAACAAAGACAAACAGACCAGTGTTGGCAAAGGGTTATCTTTAGACTTTTAGGATACAGTTGAAATTGGATCTTCATTTCCTTTTAGTACACAGGGAAATTATTAATACTTTGCAAGCTTTGAGACATCCCATATCTTCCTCCTTGGTACCCAAACCAGAGCCAAAAAGAAGATTTGAGACTATTAAGACATTAAAATCATTTTGATGTGGGTAGATCTATTTTTACAGTTGTTCATATGCAAACTTGCTCAAATAATTACTGCATTTAATATATGCAATTTGAGAAATGTCATCTGAATTCTCCATGAAAGTACACCAAAAACAAATAGATTAAACATTGCAAAGAAGTTGTCATGAGATATTTTTTCTTCCAATAAATTTCTTTCCTCTGAAATAATTTACACAATTATTCAAACATAATTAACATCGTATTTGGATTATTTTAGCTTTACTTGAATTAAGGCCCATCTTAATAAGCTGTGTATGGTCTTATCTTCATTTTTTGTTTGTTTTGGGGGGAAGAAAAAAGAAAAATGTTTGATCATAATAGGTAGAACAAGCATCGGTAAAAGAAAACAAAACAGATTTTCTAAAATTTATATTTCACATCTCTGGTTTAGATAAATAACAATTAAAGGCTGCTAAAAGAACTGGATGATGGAAATGAGAAAACTGGATAGACACTGGCCTTCATGAGGAACAAGCTAAAAGACAAGATATGAGCAAACATACTAATGTGCAAAAATAACAGTATAAACAGGGAGAATATGCAAATTCTAGAGGGGTTAGGTGACCAGAAAAACTCTGCAAGCAATTATTAAATGGGAAGCAAAGGTCAGTGGACCCACCATAAGTCCCAAAGAAATGAGCTGTTAGGAAAACTTCATTTACGTGACAGGATATTCTTCAATACCCTCTTTTCTGTCCACTTGCTTTTTACCTCAGTCTACCTCTGGTTCTTTCTTCACTTTCCACATTGAATTTGTCTTCCAGCACATTTTCCAAATCTGATCACGTCTTGCTATCTTTCAATAGCTCCCCTGTGCTTTATGAGTAAATGTACAAACTCCTTTTCATGGCCTACAAATTCCTCCATGATTTGTCCGTTTCCATAGCTTCATGCCTCTCCCGACCCCCAGCAACCACCTCTGCAACACTTTGCTTTATTGTTAAATTCAAATTGATCTTTCAATATCTGGCATAGACATCATCCTTGCAAACTTCCTCTGTTACCTCCCCTTTCTCCACTACAAAGTAGAGTTGGTCATTCCTTCCTTTTGTACCAAAATAGAGTGTGTACTTGCCTCTATTAAGCAATACAGGTAAAATGACATCAGTAGGATGGCGGAATTGGACTTTCCAGTACTTGTTCCCTCACAGAAACATCAATTTGAACAACTATCTGCACAGGTGAAGGTAAAAATACCTTCACCAGAGCTAAGTAATCCAGGTGTAAGAATATAGTACCTGGGTATAACACAGAAATAAGAAAAGACACATTGAAGAGGGTAGGAAAGAGAGTTTTGCATCCTGCATCCTCCCTGTCCCCAGCCGGGGCAACACAACACAAAGGGAGATAATCCCTGTGGGGGAAGGAGAGTGAAGGGAGCGCCTGACTTGCCTCAGACCCCAGCACCACGTCACCCCAGTGAAACCTGGCACCAGGTCCATTCCAGAGAACTAGGCTCCTGGCCCACCCCAGCACCAGGCCAAACCCTGCAGACCCAGGTCCAGGCTGACCTCAACACACCATGGATCCAGGTCTGCCTCTGACAACCAGGCTCCATATGGGCCACCCACTGACCCAGACATCAGGTCAGTCCTTTTGAGGACCCCAGCAGCAAGCCTGCCCACCCAGAATCTTCCCCAGGCAAACAAAAGCTATGGGCCTTCATCACCTCTAGACTTACCCTACAAGAACTGCTAATAGGATTTCTTTGAGTTTAAATAAAAAATGCTAAGTAACAACAGGAAAACATATGAAAGTATAAAATTCATTGTAAAAGTAAAAATACAGTCAAATTCAAAATACTCTGATACTGTAATGGTGGTGTGTAAATCACTTTTAACTCTAGTATTAAAGTAAAAAGAAAAAATTAAAAATAACTATAGCTACCATAACTTGTTAATGAATATACAATATATAAAAGATGTAATTTGTGATATCAATGACATAAAATTGGAGACGAGGAGAACTCATTTTACAAGATCAACATTACCCTGACACCAAAGCCAGAAAAAATTACACTACAGGAAAAAAAAGTTATAGGCCAATATCTCTAATGAACTAGATGCAAAAGTCCTCAACAGAATACTAGCAGACTGAATTTAACAGCACATTAAAAGGATCATACATGATGAATAAATAGGATTTATCCCTGGATGTAAAGATGGTTCAACATACACTAATCAATAAATGTGATACACCACAATAACAGAATGTAGTATAAAAATTATTGGATTATCTTAATAGATTCAGAAAAAGCATTTGAGGAAATTCAGCATCCTTTTATCAAAAAAACTCTCAACAAATTAGCATAGAAAGAATGTAACTCAACATAAAGACCATGTATGGCAAGCCCACAGATAACATCATATTCAATGGTAAAAAGTTGAAAGATTTTCCTTTGAGATCAGGAACAAGATAAGGATGCCTATTCACACTAATTCTATTCAATATAGTGCTGGATGTCCTAGCCAGAGCAATTAGGTAAGAAAAAGAAATAAAAACATCCAAATCAGAAAGAAAGAAGCTAAATCATCTTTGTTTATAGACAACATGATCTTATATATAGAAAGCTTTAAAGCCTTCACCAAAAATCTGTTGGAAATAATAAAAGAATTAAGTAAATTTGTAGTATATAAAATCAATATACAAAAATCAGTAGCATTTTAATATACAACAATGAACAATCTGAAAAAATTAAAAAAGAATACCATTTATAAAGGCAACAAAAACCATAAAATACTTAGGAATAAATTTAAGTCTACCAAAAAAAAACCATACCAATTGGAACTAATAAGTGAATATTGCAAGATTGTAGGATACAAGGTTAGTATACAAAAGTCAATTGCTATTGTATATGGCAGTGATGAATGAATGGATTTAAAATTAAAAACATACCATTCACATTTGTTCCCCAGATGAAATACTTATCTAATAAATGAATTTCACTTTTAAAGAAATACAAATCTAAAAAATGCACATAGAAAATGAGTATTAGAAAAACTGCAAAACTCTATTGAAGAAATAAAAAAAGAACTAGAAATGAAGACATAGTCTATGTCATGGATAGGAAGACTCGATGTTGTCAAGATGTCAGTTCTTCTCAACTTATCTATAGATTTCAAATAATCATGATAAAAATCCCAGCAAGTTATTTTGTGCATATTGACAATTTGATTCTAAAGTTTATATGGGGAGGCAAAAGACCCAGAATAGTCAACTCAATATTGAAGGAGAAAAATAGATTCAGTGGACTGTCACTAGCCAACTTCAAGACTTACTATAAAACTAAAATAATCAAGACAGTGTTGTATTGGTGAAAGAAAAGACAATATATTAAAGGAACAGAATAGAGAGGACAGAAACACACCCACATATGTATTGTCAACTGATTTTTGACAAAGGAGCAAAGACAATATAATAAAGTTAAACTTATCAACAAATGGTGCCCAAACAAGTGGACTTCCACATGAAAAAAAAAATGATTCTAGACATAGACCCGACACATTTCACAATAATTACCCCCAAATGGATCATAGATCTAAACATAAAATGCAAAACTATAAAACTTTTTAGATGATAACAGGAGAAATTAGATGACGTTGGGTATGGCGATGACATTTTAGATACAGCACTAAAGGCATGATACAAGAAAGATTTAAGCTGGACTTTATTAAAATTCAAAACTAATACTCTGTGAAAGACACTGTCAAGAGAATGCGAAGAACAGTCACAGACTGAAAAAATTTTTGCAAATGCATATCTGATGAAAGTCTGTTGTTCAAAATATAGAAAGAACTCTTAAAACTCAACAATGAGAAAAAGAACAACATAATTGAAAAATGGGCAATGACCTGAAAAGATATTTCATGCAAGAAGATACACAGATGGCATGTAAACATATAAAAAGATGCTCAATATCATATGTCATTAGGGAAATGCAAACTAAAACAACAAATTAAATCAACAATGAGATACCACTATACACCTACTAAAAGGGCCAAAATTCAAAACACTGACAACACTAAATCCTGGCAAGGATGTGGAGCAACAGAAACTCTCATTCATTGCTGGTGGGAATGCAAAGTGGTACAGCCATTTTGGAAGATAGTTTGTCAGTTTCTTACAAAACTGAACATCTTACTATACAATCCAACAATCATGTTTCTTGGTATTTACCCAAAGGAACTGAAAACTTATATCCACACAAAATCTTGCGCATGGATGTTTATAGGACTTTATTCATAATTTCCAAAAATTGAAAGAAAACTGAGATGTTCTTCCGTAGGTGATGGATAAACTGTGTTACATCCGAGCAATGAACAATATTCAGTATTAAAAAGAAATTAGCTATGAAGCCACATAAAGATAGGGAAAAATCTTAAATGCATATTAGTAAGTGAGAGAAGCCAATCTAAAAACTTTTTAATTTTGGATATCTTGACCTAATCAGGCTCATCCACATTATTTTTTCCTTGACCATTCTAGGTCAAGGAAAGGATTTACTGGTCTCCACACTGTATTTTGATTTTTACTCTGAGATACATTATATCGTTAAGAAGTTTGAACAATGCACGTGTCAGTCATTCAGTGATTTTGGTCCTTGCTGCGATATTGAGATAATAAACCTTTTTGCTCAAAAGCCTTGTTGGTTTTTTTTTTTTCCCACAAGTAATTGTTGAGAAGGCTTTTCTTAATCATGAAAATCTTCAAATTTCTGGACTCTCCCTTTCATTTCAGCTTGTCAACTATTAATGAGTTCAGCACTTTCTTAAACTATCTTGTGAAATGCAGTCAATTGTCACCAATAAATACTATACAAACTTTTAATTTCCAGACTATACCCTTAGAGCTACAAAATTATAGGTGCATTCGCTACCTTCAAAATTCTCTCATATAACTTATTTTTTAACAATTATTTACCACTGTACATATGGATTGATTTTTTTTCAGCCTTTCGGAACAGCTTATTTAATGTCTGGCCCACTATACAATAACGTTTATTCTATTATTTTTGTTATGGAGGCACCCTCCTCCTAAATACAAGTTTCCACATTAGTCTACAAAGGCTATGCTATGTTATGGTAACAAACAACTTCAAAATCTGTTTTTCTTTTTAATATTTTAGTATGTATTTTTAAAATTTTTATAAAACTTTCAAAACGAACAGATAAAATTGTATATATTTATCATGTACAACTTCAAAATCTTAATGACTTAACACACCAAATATGTATTTTTCTCTCACCTTACACATCCATTATGGCTACGGGGGTTTATATTCTATACGGTGCTCACTCCAGGAACCAGGCTGACTAGCATCATTTGGAGAGAGGTAAGTAAATTTTTCCTAAAGGATCGGATAGTAACTATTTTATCTGTCAGGAGAATTTTTAGTGGGAATGAAGGGGCATGAGATTAGCAGCTGACTTCAGAACAAAAGCAATGTAGGCAAAATGTTAGTGGAATGACATACTCAGAATGCTGAAGGAAAACTTATCAATCAAGAATTTTATATCCAGAAAAATTATCCTACAAAAATTAAGGTCAAATAAAAACATTATCAAACGAACAAAGCTTGAAAGAATTTTTTACTAACAGAACAGCCTTGCAACAAATCTACACAATTGTTTGGGCTGAAAGGATATGATAGCAAGACAGTAACTTGAAACCAGAAGAAATAAAGAATACTGACAAAGGTAAATATTTTGACAATAATAATAAATAAGTTTAGCAATGTCATAGGATACGAGACCAACATGCAAAAATCAATTGTCTTTCTACGTACAAGCAGCAAATACCCTGACAATGGCAATTTTAAAAATAATTTCATTTGCAATAGCACCAACACATAAAATAGAATGGAATTCTATATTCATGGATTGAATGATTCAAATTTTTTAACCAGCAATTTTCTCCAAATTGATCTATGGATTCAATATATTCCCTATCAAAATTCCATCAGGTATCTTATAAAAATTGATAAGCATTTTCTAAAATTTATATGAGAGTGCAAAGGTCCTAAAATAAGCAAAGTGCTTTGGATAAGAAGAACAAAATTAGAAGACTTATATTTCCCAATTGCAAAACTTAATATAAAACCACAATAATCAACACAATGTGGTATCAGAATAAGTATATGGATATATATTAACACCATTGTAACAGAATTGAGAGTCCAAACATTTATCCTTATGTGTACGGTTGTCTGTTTTTTTGACAAAGATTTCAAGGCAGTTCAATTGGGACGCGGAGTGTTTCAACAAATAATCTTAGGACAAGTGAATATACGTACATAACTGGCTGAATTTAGACCCTTACCTAACAGAAAACACAAAAATTAACTCAAAATGGAACAAACACTTAAACATAAGAACTAAAAGCACGATCCGTGAAAGAGAAACTAGTATGTTGTACTTTATTAAAATTTGACAACTGATTTGTGTATTATTCTTTGCTACTTTTTTCTTTGTTCTCAGATTACATAATTTTGTTGCTCTATCTTCAGGTTAACTAATTCTTTCTTCTGCCAATTCAAATCTACTATGAATCTCCTGTAGTGGATTTTTATTTTCAGTTATTATACTCTTCAGCTCCAAGATTCCTATATTTTTAATATAATTTCTATGTTTTTATTGATATTCCTGAATTATTGTGCCATTATCATCTAAAGGTATTGTTTTACTTCTTTAAGCACGGTCTCCTTTAGTTCTTTGCACACATGTACAATGGCTACTTTAAAGTCTTATTAAACCTGGCATCTGGTCACTCTCACAGACAGTTTGTATTGCCTAAATTATTACTCCTCTGTATGTGTCAGATCTTCCTGTTTCTTTGCATGATAAATATATTTGGAAACTGGACACTTAAAATAATACATTGCAGCAACTCTGGATATTGGCCCCCAGCTCCCACTCCTCCAGGATGTGTTATTGCTATTTGTTAAGTGACCACCCTAGATTATTTTAGTGCAATCTATGTTACCCCCACCGTATGAAGCTTCTGATGCCGCCCCTTGGAGGTGGAACCTTGGGCATGTGCATTGTCATCCCTGGTTGATGATGGTTTTGGCAGGCTGTCTTTAATTGCCTTTTTTTCTGACCACACCTAGTTGTTAAGCTCCACTAATTTCTGGCTGATTGCTTTATTATTTTCAACAATGACCTGGGGCAAATATTGCTCCACAGGAATGATCCAACTAAATCCATGCTTCTTTAGAGGGATAATTTTTGAGGTCTGTGTTTGAGATTGTTTTGACCACAGAAGGGCTCTTAGCTGTCTGTTTCCCTGATTCTATCTGGTAAATATCCATTTAAGGGCTTAGCTTATATTTCTAAGGAAAGCGCCAGTTTCGTTTCAATCACTTTTTACCACACATTTCATTGAGTTAAGAGTGCTCCCAGGCTTAACTTCCCCACACTCCATTGCAATTAAGTCAGTTCCTTTGGGAAGAAATTCAGAGCTCTCCGTTTTATGGCCTGCCTCCACCCTGGGACAACATCTCTGAGTCAAGGCTCTGGAGTTTGGGGTGGGGACAGTGGTACATTTCTCTCCAATTGACACTCCTTAGGAAGTGAGCACTCAACCTAGTGTGAGAATGGTGTGGTCGTGGCTGTGTATCCTCTGCTCTTCTCGGCTTGCTTCTCCCAGAGTGGGACAAACAGAGTGAAAGCCATCTGGGTCCCAGGATTCTCAAAACACTGTAGCCAAGATACAGCCCCCATACCGCAAGTGAGGGCTAGGCAGAAGAAGGGAGCCCCTACCTTTTGGCCATACTTGCCCAGGACTTAGCCTCTGTAACAAGAAGCTGGGGCACAGTGGGAAATGGTGATGAACTGCTCCTCCTGGGAAGATACCACAGACCTACAACTGGGAGCTACGTGGAGAAGGATCCCTGGGTTCTTGGCTATACCTTTCTGCAGTGGCCTTTCTATCACAATGAGCTGGGATGTGAGAGGAAGGGCGTAGACCAGGGTTCAAACACCACAGCCTCTCACTGTTCTTAATACATTTCAGTAGGTTTTCTCAATTAAATATTTTTCCATTTGCTCTATGCCCTAAGGTAAATTTTCAAAGACTTTAAATTGTCATTTTTCTAATTTTCAGCAGGTTCATTGGGGAGCCTTTCCACATTGCTCTTCAGGCTGCGCTGCCAGAAGTCCATTTGTGAGGGCATTCGACACTGGTTTCCAAAGCTGTCTTGGAGACCTAGTAGGAGAGAGAGAGAGAGAGAGAGAGAGAGAGAGAGAGAGAGAGAGAGAGAGACGTATCTCCCACACTGATTCTTTCCTCAGAAGATCCAACACAGCCTAATGTCTCTGTTGAGCCCCGTTTTGTATCAGCCTCAGCAGCTGTTTGTTTCAGGGAAGTTGAGAATGAAAAGAAAGGATACCGTGTTCCTCACATTGTGTTTCCATAGCTCTGCTCAACCCTTTTCCTCTGACAAAGCTCCACAGTGCAGAAGAACACAACATTCAACAAATTTATTAATGTGAGCAAACTTTTCCAAAAATATTTAGTTCATTATATTAAAATTGTCACCATGATAAGGAATAAAATCCGACTCATTATCTTCAGACCCTAAGTCTAATTCCATGAAAATCCTCCGGATGCACATATTCTGCATGAATAATTTCATGGCTCTTTCACTTCGACCTTTGGCTATATTAAACAAAGCAATCATAAGATGTACAAATGAGAAATGTAAAAAATATATAATGATTAAAATTTAAAATACATAACATAATCTTTCATAATAACAATGAATGTTTCGCTAATTTGATCTCAAAAGTATATTGATTAAATGCATTTTATAACTAAGAAATATAAGAGAATCTAATTAATATGTGCCTGAAATGAAGATATTCATAACAATGAACTCTAGATCATACATGTTAATGCATCTTAGAGAATTCTCCAATACATTTAATAATTGGATCTCATTGTTAGCAAACATTTTAAATGATATTTTCTATCATTGTTTGTAAAAACATTTGCATTTGCCATTTGAAGCATTCTTCATTGTTTTTCTCTATGCAGATAAATTTAAAATAACTTTTTGTACTCCCTTTTGTTCATCATCAGTGTCTTAATTATTGATGCTGATGGCATTTTATTCTTTTTGTCAGAAGTGTGGATTTCGTCAAGGACCTCGCATGAATTCTAGTGCTAAACAGATGTGCATTGGTAAACATATGTGACTAAATGGATAAAAACTTTTAAATAAACTTTTATTCCTCTCTGAGCTCCATAAGGACATGTAGAGTGCATTATATGTTTTGGTGTTCCAGGGATTGGAACCATAGTAGGCACTCAATAAATTTGAAACACACATTAACTGAACACTTTATATTTTATATTATGGCCCAAAATTTCAACTTATATAACTTAATGTTTATCACTTATAAAACAAATGCAATATTAATGAAGGAATTTTTAGAAATGCAAAAATCATATATAAAAGAAAACAGAAATTACCCAAGGGTACACAATCCAAAAAACAAACAGTGACTGATTTAATATGGCTATGTATATTACTATTTATATATTTTTTGTACCTAAAAATTTTAAAATAGATGTATAATATTTTATCTTATGACTGACTCACAACCAATTTAACTATTTATTTATTGTGGGCCATTTAGGGAGTTTTAAGTTTTTCTCTACCGTAAATAGGGCTGAGAAATATTTGTATATATCATCATCTATATCTTGACTATTTCTTGATGAAATGGTCTTTTGGTGCAAATACTATGTCATAGTATAATACCTCTTTAGAAATTTTGAGTGATTTTGCCAAATTTCTATGGTTCTTGAATACCTTTAAGATAGCGTTATTTGGCCCTAGTGGTCTTGGAGAGAAGCATTTGGATCAGAGGTTTGAAATTTCATAATGTAGAGACTGGAAAAATTAGTCACCTCAAAACAAAACCAGTTTCTTCAAGAAGTCTGAGTTCCATCACTCTCCCATTGCATGCTGGGCACCAACCCTGGTGGGTCTGCTCTCCAGACCCCAGCTCTGGTGTGAGAACAGCCATTGCTGCTGCTGCTGTCACGAGCACCGCTGATTATAGACCGTCTGCCATGTTCGTACACAGCACTAAGAACTACCTCCTCTGTCTTGGTTCTGCTTCACAAAAATCTACTCTGAAGGTGTTCTTTTTAGCCTCTCTTAGAGAGGATAAGGAGCTTGTCTAGATTTACGTAGGTAGAAATCATACTCATCTGTCTGCCAGGTGTTAAGCATGGGAGTACTTAGGAGTAGTGTCTTCATTAAATATGAATGTCATCGGTCTCTGTAATCTCTACTGTTGTGTAATCAACTTTCTCCTCATCATTTATCCCATCCATAGCATCTCACAGTGCACAGCTCAATAAACTAAATCTGTATCTCTGCTATGTGTCTTCTGCTATGAGAAAAATCCTGAAATATTATTGGCCTTGTGCAGATATGGTGGTATGCATCATGGCCCTTCTGAATTGTTAATCAGTTATATGTAATAATATTTCATTGTGTTCCATCTGTTAATATGTGTGGAAAAGTATATGTCATTAAATCTGTACCTGTTGAGAACATGTTTCCTTTCTATAAGATACCATGGCTCTTTAATGGAACCTTCAAAGGAAAAGTGGGTTTTTATTGGAAACTACAAAAATACATAGCATTTCTGACAAGGTTGATAAATACATCGGTGACAGTGAAGTGGGGATATTTCTGATGTCAATATGCTGTTTCAGTTTGGGGAGAATTCAGGTCCAAAGACTTCATTATGAAAATTGTTTTGACTTAGAGTGCTAATGAGTGTGTGTGTGCTTGTGTGTTTGTATGTGTGTGTGTATGTCTCAGAGAGAGAGAGACATTGATTTGGAAATGAAAAAAAAAAAATCCTGCAGAAGTATGAAAGTTAGGATGGCTTAAGTCTCGATGCTGATTTTAATAGAAATAAAGAGTATAATTAACTTATCCAAATTAACTCTTGTAGACATAATTAACTCTCTGAGAACTATCCAAATTCTTTCAGGAGGTGAGGGGAAATTCATTGTGAGGGTTCTATAGCAGCTGAAAAAGAGAAAACAATCACATTTCTCTGAGATTCATGTGGAAAGCAGAACCAAGTGGGGTTGTTACCTCGACTTGGGGACAGCAATAAAAGAGTCCAATGGGACCTGCTTCCTCTCGAGGGCAGGGCCTCTGAGGGCAACTCAGCTTTGGTCAAAGGTGGAAAAGCCACCTTGGGGACCCCGACAGAGCCTCTAATTGTGTGATCTTTAAAGTAATATGCACAAACAATTGTAAAAATATTTATTAATAGACAGACTCATAGATTGCTAGAGCTGGAAAAAATTGTGGTTAGGTTTGAGTTTTCTAGGTGAAAAAAATTGGTTCCAGAGTTGCTAAGGTTCAAGTCTAAAGTGACACAGCAAATATATTAAAAAAAAAATTAAAAGAGAATCTCAGGTTTCTTCATGCCTACTCTGGGTTGCTTGTCATGAATTCACGTTGCCTCATTTTATAGTTTGCTTTTGGTAGATTACTTTGGATTTGTTCTGCCGCAATTTAGACATTCATTGCATATACCAATTCCATAGTACTTTGCAGTTCTGTTTATGGGTTACATTGTTGGATTTATGTTACCTTGGTGGGTCTAGCTCATTTACAGTTATCCCCCCTTATCCACAGGGAATGTGTTCCAAGACCCCACAGGGGATGCTTGAGACCACAGATAGCATGAAACCCTTTATACGCTATGGTTTTTCCTATATATACATGCCTATAATTTATATATTAGGTGCAGTAAGAGATTATCAATAATAACTGATAATAAAATTGAATAATTATAATATACTGTAATAAAAGTTATATGAATGTGATCTCTCCTCGCTTTCCCTCCCTCCCTCACAAAATATCTTATCATACTGTTCCTCACGTAACTGAAACTGCTGAAAGTGAAACTACAGATAAGGGAAAACTACTTTACTCTCCAAAATGGCCAGGCTGTTTAGTAAAAGCTACTAAAATCCTGCATACCTACCACCACTGAGGGACAACAAACCTATGGTGTTAATCTCAGTAAGTACATAAAAGCAACACTGAGAATTACTATATTGATGTGGAAAAATTGTATGTGACATTAATGCCATGTGTATGATCACATGTATTGATCTTATCATCCAGGCAGAGGATGTGCTATTGAAAGATACATATACCTAGAAAGTTATTGTGGTCCCCAATAAAATGAATACTAACCTGCAGACGGAAAGTTCCTCACCCTGACAGTCCCATGCCAGCTCTAATTTTTATCAGGATGCTCGCTCTCAGTCAGGGAATAACAGAGCCCCAGTCCACCAGGTCATCCACAACCATGCCCGATTGTCATTCCCCTGCCATTATGGATGCAGGGATATGTAGTATTAGTTTCTTGTGGTTGCTAAAACAAATTGCCACAACCTGGGTGATGTAAAACAACCTAAAATTTATTCTTTCATAGCTCTGGAGCCCAGAAGTCTGAAATCAGTGTCACTGGGCTGAAATTGAGGTGTTAGCAGGGCTGCACTCCTTACGGAGGCTCTAGGGCAGCAACCCTTCCTTGCCTCCACCAGCTGCACGTGGCTGCTGGCATTCCTTGGCTTGTGGTCACATCACTCCTATCTCTGCCTCTGTCTTCAGGTCATCTTTTCCTGTGTGTCTGTTCAGACATCCCCCTGCCTCTCTTTTATAAGGATACTTGTGATTGCATCTAGGACCTGCCAGATAATCCCTTCATTTTGAGATTTTAATTTAATCATCTCTGCAAAGTCTTAACCATATAAAATAACATTATAGGGATTAGGACCTGCTATCTTTGGGGACCATCATTCAGCCTACGACATAAGCGTACATTGTCTCCTGGACTGAGGGGACCCTTAGAAAGTCCAAACTCTACTTGAAAAGTTTAACAGCCTTTGCTGCCTGGAAATTATATGAATAATGAGGAGAGGATTCAGGAGTCATATTTTTTATAGGTACTATTGAATCCATATGAGAGACTGCTCTTCCCTGGATAATGAGTGTAGATAGAAAGAAAGAAGCACAAAACTGAGCCTTGGAGCTCTTTAAGCACAGAAGTCAAGGAGGTGAGGAGGGTTTGGAGAAAGTGAAACCAGCCAGCTAGGAGGAGAAATGAGAAAAGAGAAGCTGCTGTGCCACCTCTGCCATTGCACCGGGGCACAAGAGGATGGAAACAATTGGCAAAGAGGGTCTCACTGTAGAGAACAGTCTTGGGAAGTGGTGAGTACAAGCTTGCTTAGAGTGTGAGCAAAGGGATATGAGAAGAACAAGTGCGGAGGTGGAGCTGCATGATGAGAGGCTGAGGACAGAAGGGAATTCTCCCTAGAGAGCTGGAGAGTGAAGAACAGGTGCAGGCAGTAGAACTTGTAGGCGTCACTTGATGTTAGAGAACATGTACAGAAAGTGAGACTAGTTACCAGCACAGGATCGCTGCTGAGCATTTGTCCAGAGAAAACGAATGCAGTACGCCAGACAAACATCTGCACTCCCATGTCCATTGTAGCATCATTCACAATAGCCAAGATGTGGAATCAAACCAAGTGTCCATTTGTGGATGAATGGACAAAGAAAATGTGGAATAGATGCACAATGGAATACTATTGAGACATAAAAAAGAAGGAAATTCTGTCATTTCCAACAACAAGAATGGAGTTTTTTCCTCCATCAGTGGAGAGCTGTTTGACAGCAGACCGTGAGCAGGAGAGGTGGTTATGACTAAGACTGGGCTTCGGCCAGGCTATATGTAGGTAGCAGGCATGGGAGCTGAGAGTCTATAAGAAGAACTTATTAAGACGAAGGACAGTGAAATTTAAGTTAAGGATAGACAACAGTGGTAAGTAAGCAAGCCAGTTTTATGGGTATGTGGCCCACACAGCCACACAGAGCACTCTATGTATGTAGAATGACACTATGTTTGGCTTGATGTTCTGCAGTTGCCAACTTGAAATCCTTAATCATTCTCTCCTGGAGTCTCTACTTTGTCAGCAGTCAGATGAGACAGTGTAGCACATACCAGGGACTTGGAGGCTTGGCCCATTGGCTCACGTGCTGTCCTACCTCCTGCCACCTCCCTGCCTTCGTGGGATGAGTTCTCAGCTGTCTATTCTGCTACTCCATGGCCTCCCAGGCCCCTTACATTGCTGGCCTGGCCCTGGGCTCGAGGAAGGTCAGGGTTGTGTGTATGTGCCCTGACATGTTTGGGGTGGGGAATTCCCACCCGTGCTGACAGCACCACAGTGCATTAGGTGATCATTTGAGCTTTTGCCCACCTGCAATCCATGCGTCCAGGGTGTCCTGGCACAGAGATTGCCATTTCTTAGGGTTCACCCGCTCACTGTGGTTTGGGGTGGTGGGCCTGTGGAAAGGAGAGTTAGATTCCCACATCCCTCTCCGGAGCACAGCATCTCAATCAGGTAGCTGGCGGGCCTCAGGCACACGGAGTCACAGGGCATGGCCTCCAGGTGCCCGTGAGAGTCTGCATTCACCCATGGCTGAGGGAGTACCACATGAAATAACAAGTAAAAAGCACCATAGGCAGTTGTGAGAAAGATCACAGCAGAAAGGAACATATTTAATGTTTGAACTTTTGTCTGCACTTTCCCCTGACCCCTGCCTTTTATTCTAGAGATCCCACATTTTCATTTTGCCCTGGGTTCCAGAAATGACGGCAATGGCCCTGGTGGTAAGATCAATGTACCGAGAGTCCTAATGGGGGTGGAGGATTGTCGGAGGCAATGTGCTGGGGAGATGAGTAGGAGGATAGGAGACACAGTCAGAGAATAACAGCGGGGGCCAGAGGGATGAACGAGGCCACTTCTAGCGATATCCTTGCAGATAAGACCATAGGAATGGGTGGTTGAAGTATTAAAATTAAAAACACTATTGTCAAAAAGTCAAGGGACCAAGAAGCAGACCATTAAACATGATCAACCACATGGGTATTGAAGTCACCAAGAAGTATAACATCAGCAGTGTTAATAGAAAAGTCAATGACTGGGAGTAAATCTTCAAGAAATTTGGGAAATCCTGGGAGTTAGAGGGAGTCGTAACAATCAAAATGCCCATTTTCCCATTAAATGTTCATTCAATATTTAGAGTTAATAAACACTTTCATGACTATTTATTCAGAACCTAAGTTGTTATTCTAGTTGCTTCTGGGACAACAACAAAATATTAAAATGGAACTGCTTGTTCTTCTCTTTAGAAGACATTATTAGGAAAATGAAAAGACTGCGGGAAAGTGTTTGCAAAACATATATCTACCAAGGTCTCATGTCCAGATTATATAAAGAACTGTAAAAAGAATATTCGCTACTCAACAAAAGAGCTGACAATCTAATAAAAATACAACAGAAGAATAAACACATCAGAAGGTGCTCATGAAAATTAAAACCACAATGAGACATCACAATAAATCTAAAATGATGAAATTAAAGAAAATGGACACTACAGACTGCAGGTGAAGATGTGGAACAACTGGAATTCACTTACAATGCTGATAGAAATGCCAAATAGTACAGACACTTTGAAAAATAATTAGTCAGTTTCTTATCAAATTTGACACTCACCCATATTATCCATATATCCCACATTTAGCTATTATCTAATGAAGGCATATGTACACACAAATATCTATACAAATGTTTATAGCAGCTTTGTTACTAATAATAATAACCCCAAACTGCAGATAATGGAACTCTCCATCAACTCATGAATGAAGATAAAAATTGTGGTACATCCATAAAGTGGAATACTATTTAGCAATAAAAATGAACAAACCTCTGATATATGCATCAAAATAGGTGATTCTCAAAAGTGTTACCCTACATAAGAGAAGCCTGGAATAAAAGGCTACATATTGGATTATTT